>JAJTUO010000057.1:0-226283 GCA_021399455.1 Flagelloscypha sp. PMI_526
AACACAGGAAAATGTCAGAGAAAGGGCCGGAGATAATATAGACCCGATAAATGTACCTTAATAACGTCAAAGGGCTGAGTGGATAATGTAGCAATAGCTCCAGCTGATGCGGCTGAGAGACTCTGGACGGCAGCTAGATTTCTTTCGCCAGTCAAGGTCGCTGAAAATAAATAATCAGAGGGAGAACGTAGGACTTCGGGATACTCTGCTTACCACCCTTCCTCTTGATTCCTTCGTAACATAGGAGAAACAAGCCAGCGTACGGCGCGTCCCTAAGGCTAGAAGCGAGGACTCCACGAAATAGTTCGCGTGGACCTGATTGTACGAGAGATCGAAATGCGGAGGTCATATCGGAGTAACCATAAATACCGCTCTAAAAAATTGTTAAGTCTCAAATTTAGAGGCTAAACAACAGAAAGTGGTGTCTAACCTCAAACCTGGCCTTCACAACTGTTATTGGATTTAGGATGGTGCCAACCATGACGCGCATTGTGGCACCGGAGAGAAGATTCCCTGTCGGGCTGAGGGCCGGAAGTACAGAGCCTCTTGATTTCGAGGGAGACTGAAAGACAGCGAGATTTGGGGAGGCAGCCATAAATGTGCGGAGTTGCGTGAGAGACGTCATATACAAAGCAATGCCGGGGACATTCCTGAGAAAATGGAAGAAGAAAAAAATGTTAGTTCATGATATGGTCTTGTGGAAGATCAGAAACGGACCGGAGGAGAGAAGGTGTAGTTCCGCGCCAGAGTCCTTTTGCTCCGGAAGACGTGATAATTGAACGCGCTGTTGAAAGGAGAACGGTGGCATTTCTAGTAGAGTCGTCAATATATAACCACTGCATAAAAGAGCTGCAAAGACTGTAAAACTTACCTAGGTTTGTTCGTAACAGAGGAATCAACTTGTTGAATTCGCGTCTTCAACAAGTCAACTAATTTGTCAAGTGAGTTCGTCTAGCTACACAAAACAGAACAAAGCACACCCACAGGGCTGCAGGATTATGGTCGAGGTAAAGCCAGACCCCGCGCCTGGAAGGTATCTCAATCATTCGGAGCAAAAAGATATATCGCAATTTTGGGGACTCACCAGATACAAGTTGCTGTTGGACATTCTTCATTCGAGGGTAGGAGAAAATGAATCAAATGAGCATTGTATAATGCTCCGGGTTATATGGGAAAGGGAATGATCAGCAGGACTGAGTCAGAACTTGAGAAGTCTGTGTTTGAGAGATGAAAGACGCGAGCAGGACGGCATCGGAGGCGCTCGCGTGTCGGAGGTGACCTATGTTCCCTAGTCTTCCCGAAAATCCCCAAATGGTGACATACCGTCTCATGAAATCTGAAATATGAACAGTACACGCAAAAAAAAAAAAAGGTACTGAATTCACAACAATTGACTGGGTGATCTTCAGCCCAAAGCTGATATTTAAATATATATTGCAGGCTTTAGTTAGACTGACAAACAGAACAATACTCGTTCGGTATAGAAGATCCCCGAAGTTCGTAAATGCGCAGTTTCCCACTACCAGCTGCCAAAGGAACCGCATCCCGAAGGATAGCTGAGGGGTGTTCAGCAGAGATGCTTTCGTTATAGATTCCACGCGCATTTGCCCAAGGCCAATGGAAAGAAATCACTATCATATCCACGCGCTTCCTTGCAATCACCTCGTCCAACAATCCCCACTGTAACTTTGCTGTCTCTTCCGTGAGATCTGATAATGAATGCTTCACATGCAAACGAAGCTTTCGCAAAGCCATGGCTGTCGAGACAACGTCTGCAAGAGTTTCCATACATTTATTCATAAATGTGTGGTCTCTCTCATAGAAATCGAAAGTGATCATCAATGTTTCCAGGAAAGGCAAGGACGATAAGTCGAGTCCTGGGTATAAGATTTTCGGACTGGAGTGATCTGCGCCAGTTAGAAGGAGTTAAAAGAATGAATGTAGGACTCACGATACCAATGACACTTCATTTCAAATATACGAAGGCTAGTGACCCGACGTAGGAGCGAGCTAATGGCGGATCCTTCAAGCTGAGGGTTTTTTAGGGTCAAATGTCCTAACTCGACGCCTGCTTCATGTAGACTAGACAGAGGACTGTAGCCAGCGCTATCATCTATGAGGAGAGGGACTTGTTCTCGACCGATAGAGAGCCACAGCCGTTGACGTCGGACAAGAACCGTAAAAGGGGTTGTGGTAACAGAACTGGAGAGACGCAGGGGAGAAGCATTTGACGATAATTCAAGATGTTTGAGAGACAAGGACCGGCGAAAAAGGATGTCGTATGGGAATCCGTGGACATTCGACACCCGCAGATGAACGAGCGTAGGGAAGATAGTTTCCTCTACAGGCTGTCTGAACCAGAGAGGATATCCGTTCCATCCGTAAACTGTTGCCCCTCCGTATTCGCCATTATAAAAAATCGGAAGATCGATTTCTAGTCTTTCGATTGAAGATAGTACAGCGATGGCATCCGCAAAGATAGAGCATCCATGCCGTGCGAGATCCCAAGGGACACCTCCGCTGCTGAGACTTCGGATCCAGCGCTGTAGGCTTTGGGAGGCAAGAATTGCCTCAATGAGACCGACAAATTTGCTAGGAGACCTGGATGGTAGCACGATATCGTAAAATAGCGCAGGGCGAGCAACAGAGGCAAGCGAGCGATTGACGAGACTTGCGGTTTTAAGAATGCGCTTATTCGGGGAAGAATGCGGGTTATGACTGATGCCAGGTGGAATCTCAAGAATTTGATAGAGTAGTTCTGAAGGGAGATCTGTGAATTTTGCGCGGACCATCATGGAAGGTAATGTTAGCCTTGAAGCTCGGGCGCTTCTGGCTCACACAAAGTTGATACTTAAATATATTGCAGCTTTTAGTGCGATTGACAAACAGAGCAATACTCGTTCAATATATCAAACTCCTGAAGTTCATATATCCGCAGTTTCCCACTACCAGCCGCCAAAGGAATCGCATCCCGAAAGATAGCTGAGGTTTCCTCGGCAGAAGCATAGATTGGTCCTTCTCTTGCTCCCCTAAGCCAATTGAAGGAAATTATTACCATACCCAAGGGACGCTTTACAATCGTCTCATCCAAAGATACCCATCGTAAGTCAGTTGTCTTCTCCGTGAGATACGAAAACGAATGCTTGACATGCAAACGAAGCTTTTGTAGAGCTACGGCTGTCGAGGCGACACGTGCAAGAGTGTCCATACATTGATTCATATATCCGTGGTCACTCCCGTTGAAATGAAATGTGACTGTAAAAGTTTCAAGGAAAGGCAGAGAAGATAAGTCGAGTCCTGCATATGAGATTTTTGGGGTGGGGTGATCTGTGCTGCCGTTTAGAGGAAGCCAAAAGGTTACATAAAAACACTCACTCATCCACGTACACTGCGTTTCAAATATACGAAGATTATGTCCTAGTTGGAATAGCGAGCTAATGGCCGATACTTCGCGAGGAGGATCCACCAGGGATAAATGTCCTAATTCGACACCCTCTTCACGCAGACTAGACAGGGGACTAAAGGTAAAATTATCATCTAAAATGAAAGAGGCACTTTCTCCCTTAATAGAGAGCCTCAAACGTGGACGTTGGGCTTGCTCTGCAAGGGGAAAGCTCGTGGTAACAGGGCTCGAGACAGGCGGGGGCGGAGCGTCTAACGATAATTCCAGATGCTCGAGAGAGAGGCAGTGGCGAAACAAAGTGCCGTAAGGAAAGCTGTGGATATGATTTACCCCAACATAGATGAGCTTGGGAAAGAGAGATTCTTCTACCGGTTGTCTGAACCAGGTAGGGAATTCGTCCCATCCGCCAACTATTAAGGTTCCGTCCTCGGGATGGCAGTCAACTCCAAGACCGAAATTAAATCTTATGATAGAAGACAGGAGGGGAACGACATCTGCAAAGATAGGGCATTCACGCTTTTGGAGTTGCCAAGGGACACCCAATCGAGTTCCGATACTATGAATCCAGCGCTGCATGCTTGGGGAACTAATAATCGCCTCCAGGAGGGCCATAAATCTTCGGGGTGACCTCTCAGGCAGGTCGATATGGTAAAATAACGCAGGGCGAGCAACGGAGGCAAGCAAGCGATTGACGAGACCTGTCGTTCTGAGAATTCTCTGCTGCGAAGAAGAGAGCGGGTTGTGAATGATGCAATTTGGAATCTCAAGGATTTGAGAGAGCAGTTCCGGAGGGAGATCTGTGAATTTTGCATGAACCATCGTGGAAGTTGATGTTGAGCCTTGATGGTCCAGCGCTTCTCACCCCCAGGTCTGCTCTTCCCCTCATTGGCTGTCGCTATTTCCATTGTGCAAGCTCTATCTCCCCACACACATACCACTCATTCAATTTAAACAGTCACAATTCGCAGCTTATCTTTCACCTGCAGGACATACCTCTTAAATCACGATGACAGATATCCAATCCGTTTTCCTTCCTTCTGAGATAGTTGATTCTATCGTATGCCAAGTTTCTGACACACCAACTCTTCTGTCTTGCTCTATCGTTTCCAAACAATTTCGTGCTCCTAGCCAGGCACAAATATTCAGATATGTCGGTCGAGAACCTCTGCCTGATTCAGGCCGCTCGTACAAGGATCGCGTGGAACAATTCGGGACTATAATCTCTCGATCAACTTCGACCCATCTTCGGAAACTAGTTTATGCACTACGACTCAAGGAAGACTTGCTTCAGGACGCAGACGCAACGATCTTCCCAGCGTTGTCGCTTTTACCCAACATAGACGTACTCATTCTATCCTCTGGAGGTCGCCGCCCCTTCAGGTGGTCTTATCTCTCTTTTCACGTTCGTTCTACCTTAGAGAACACCATTTTTCCCCGCCTACGTTCTCTTACCGTGCGACGAGTCATTGACATACCGTTTTCCAAACTTATCGAACAGTGTCCAACTCTCAAAACTCTAGAAGTCGTTATGTGCAATTTACGACGGTATGATAATGTGATATACAGGGCTGTGGGGCGTCCTTATACTCCCGAACCTGGCAGTGTCTCTTTAGCTCAGTCCCTTCAGCACCTCAAGCTGTGGGGACATAGCTTGACCGACTTGAACAGCGATCCTGAATGGTTGGCTTTGAGCACCGGTTCCATAAAATCATTGACTATAGGACGAAATCTTCTGGATCGCGTAGATGATGGAAAAGCTGTCCTGACCAGGATGATAGAGAAGAATCAAAACACCCTAGAGAGTGTAAAAATACTCAACTATTCATTTGTTGAAAGCAAGTTACTTGTTATGCTCTTTATGGTCCCCTCCCACTAATATTTTTTCTAGACGCAGACTATTTAGATATGTTTTATCGTCTTCCGAACCTCAAATTGCTTTTCGTGCACTTACATTGGTCGGTGCATGTTCAACCTTGGGCCACATCATACATCGTTCAACCAGTGACCAAAATCCTTATTGACCCAGCCTTTACAACCCCAACACTCCACCTTCTTCTCTCTAATGTTGCTTTGGATGATGATGGCGACAACGAATTCGACCCCAGCAGTCAAGATATGTGGGTGCCACTCGATAATGCAATACATGCACGTCCCGACGTGAAACTCATCCTGAGTTTGCGGGTAACCCAGAGTGAAGGGTTATCTTTCAATGAGATGAAGACGTATATTGAGGTTTATCTTGCTCGTTCTGCACGAGCGGGACTTTTAGATGTAAGACAGTATGATGGCCCTTTGGGTGGTCACTGGGACTTGGCTGATGAGCCTGATGCACGGGATGAGCAGTGGGAAGCTGTTGACTAATTGCGATAAATTGAGTGTTTGAATGTCTGAACGAGGTCTTTATATACAACCAAATAGACGAGCTTTGGAAAGATAGTTTTCTCTACAGGCTGCCTGAACTAGAGAAGATAAACGTCTCATCTGCTAAGTGCGAAGCTTCAGTAGTCACGATTAAAAAATGTTATAAGACCAATGTCCAATCTTGTGACTAAAGATGGTAAGGTAACGGTATCCCCAAAGAGAGAACATCCATGTAGTTTGAGGTACAAAGGGACACCGACTACGAATCCAGCGCTGTATACCTGGAGGCACCTGAGACTTGCCGAACTGAGAATGCCCTTACGCGACGAAGAAAGCGGTTATGATTGATGCAGTGTGGAATCTCAAGGATTCGAGAGAGCAGCTCCGGAGGAAGACCTGTGAACTTTGTAAGGACCATCGTGGTAGTTGAGGTTGGACGAGAAACGTGAGCGCTTTCGGCTCAACGCGCTTTCTCTCGCCATCATTTCGTCCCTGCTTTCCATGTGCGCAAGCTCCAACCCCTTGAGTTTGAACCATTCATTCATTTTACAACTGTCGCATTCAACAGTCTCTCCATAGCCTAGAGGAAATAGTTCGCAAAACATGAGGACAAATATCCCTTCCGTTTTCCTTCCTTCAGAGATTGTTGATTCTATTATATGTCAAATTTCTGACACTCAAACTCTTCTATGCAGCTCCGTTGTTTCAAGACTCTTTTGTGTCCCTAGTCAGGTGCAAATTTTCAGATACGTCGGTCGAGAATCTTCTCCTGGTTCGGACCACTCCTACAAGGATCGCATGGAAAAATTCGGGAACGTAATCACTCAACCAACTTCCGCTCATCTACGGAAGCTTGTTCGTACGATACGACTCAAGGAAGACTTACTTGAGGACCCAGACGCTTCGACTTTCCGAGCGCTGTTGCTCTTACCCAACATCGACACTCTCATTCTGTCGTCCATAACCCGTTTGCCCTTCAGCTGGTCTCGTCTCTCTCCTCGCGTTCGCTCTATATTGGAGAACACAGTTTTCCCACAACTACGGTCTCTTACTATACGACGGGTCATGGAAATACCGTTTTCCAAGTTCTTAGAACAATGTCCAATGCTCGAGACTCTCGAACTTGTAATTTGCAATTTACGGAGGTGTCATAGAGTGATATACAGTTACCTGGCAGCTGAGCCTTCTTATACCCCCGAAGCTGGGGATGCCCCTCTCGCCTTGTCCCTTCGACACCTCAAAGTGTGGGGAATGAACTTGACCAGCTTGAATAGCAATCCCGAATGGCTTGCTTTCAATACCGGGTTCATAAAATCATTGACGATAGGACGAAATATGTTGGACCATATCGATAATGAAACAGCCGTCTTGGCCAGGATTTTGGAGAAGAATCGAAACAGCTTGGAAATTGTGAAAGTACTAAACAATTCCTTCATCGATGGTGAGTGACTTGTTGATTGCCCTTATGATTCTCTCGCTCTAATATTTTCTAGACCTGGACTATTTAAATATGTTCAGTCGTCTTCCCAACCTCAAATTGCTTGTCGTGCACGTGCATTGGTCTATCTTAAACCCACATTGGCAAACATTCTACTGCCTTCAGCGGGTGACACAAGTTCTCATAGACCCAACTTACGCCATCCCACCACTCTATCTTCTTCTCTCCAACATTGGTGCTTATGCCGAAAATGACGGTTTAGACAATGATGATGACAACGAATCTGACACCAGCAGGCTAGAGAAGTGGGAGCGATTCGATGGTGCGATATGTTCGCGTCCAGATGTGAAACTCATCATGGGCTTGCGGGAAACTCAGAGTGAAGCGCTAGCGTTTAATCAGATGAGGTCTTATATTGAGTCCTATCTTCCTCTGTCAGCGCGGGCAGGACTCTTGGACATTAGACAATATGAGGGACCTGTGGGCGGGCGCTGGGATTTGGTTGACGAAGCTGATGAGCAGAATGAGCGATGGGAAGCGACTGACTAAGTACTATAGAGTGAGTATTTTAGCATCTGAGCAACGTCTCTAATCTAGCTGAGTGCGCATCTTGGCACATTTTTTCATCAAGCTCCTCGTGGCTGACTAATGCGCGTTAGATGCACAAATGTACCGAAAGTCATTCACATTTCCGGGATATTCTGAAAGAGAATAAACTGTTTAGGACCAGCCCATATGATTTTGAAGGCCTACCGCTAGACGGCCGCAAAAATGGGTTACATGCCAAGCAAGACTTGGAAGGTTGCATAAGACTCTCCTGTGAACTATGTTAACCCTCTCAAAAGTCTCAATCCAAGATTTTTAAAATCGCTATTCGGCCATACTCATTCCGTTCAATCTGGTCCTGTTACATCGGCATGCTGTTGGCTATCATTTTCCTACTTTCATGAGGAAGATTGACAGTTCCATCCGGGACGGCCTTGGGCAACACTCCCTCAGCGTTTCTCACCTCCTTGAGAAAACTGCAGAAGCGAGAAAATATCTTTCGCGCGGACTTCGCGTCACTCTATATCTGCTTTGACCTTCGTTGAACTCGATGGGGCCCTCGAGTGACAGATAAAATTTACCTGGCTGGTATATGGATATATTCATGGTTATGAATTTTGGTTTGACTGTCTCCAAATAATGTTCGATGTTTTAAGCACTACTTTACCTCTAGCATCAGCACAATTCTGAAGCACGCTCACCAGGTTGGAAGATCACTCTTCAAGTAAAGCCAGACTCCGTACTTAGAGGACAACTCAACCGCTCGAAGCAAAAACCAATGAATCACGATAATTGATTCCGCCTCAAGGTGGAATCATAATACAGCTTTTATTGATAAAGGCAAGCAGAACAATGCTCGTCGGTAGAGAAGTTCGTAAGTTCGTAAATTTGCAGTTTACCACTAGCAGCAGTCAGTGGTAACGCATCCCGAAATATACCTGAGATTTGCTCAGCAGAGATCTCTTCTGTCATAGATCCACGTCTTGTCTCCCGAGACCAATCGTAAGGAAGAATGACCACATCTACTCGCTTCTTTACAATCATATCATCCAAAGATCTCCAAAGTAACTTAGTCGTATCCCCTACAATATCAGAAAATAAGTGGCTGATGCGCAAACGAAGGTGTTGCAGAGCTCTGGTCGTTGAGACAACCGGAGCAAGAGTATTCAAACACTCGTTTATGGACTCATTGCCCTGTAGGAAATAAAACGTGATTACGAGAGTTTCCAAGAATGGCAGAGAGGAAAGGTCAAGCTTTGCGTATGAAATTGCTAGAGTGGGGAAAAAAAAAGCCGGTGAGAGGGTTCATTGAGAATGAATGAATGACTCACAAACCCAATTACAATTGAGTTCAAATACACTCAGACTACTTCCGAGTCTAAGTAGCGACGCAATAGCTGGCGCTTCACGCAGAAGTCCCTTGATGATCAAATGACTTAGCTCAATTCCCGCTCCTTGTAGATCAAGCTGATGACTCCAGGCAGAATTACGATCTACGAGGCTAAAGACCTCTTCTCCACTCAAAGAGAGTTTCAACCTTGGACGTTGGGTTTGCGCTGTATGAGGCGTAGTCACAGTAATAGGCCATGGGAGACGCGGTGACTGAGCGTCTAACGTTAATTCAAGATCCTCGAGAGACAAACATCGACGGAGAAGAATGTCATACGGAAAACCGTAGACATTATCTACGCGCAAATGGATGAGCTTTGGAAAGATAATGTCCTCTATCGGCTGCCTGAACCACATAGGAAATACGTTCCATCCATCAACTGTGAGCCGTCCATCCTCAACATCAGAAGGCTCAAGAATGATGTCCAATCCCGCAATTGAAGATAGTCGTGTTATAGCATCCGCAAAGATCATTGAGCACTCATTCTGGAGGAGGCCCGATGGGATACCTGTTGAGCTCAGGTGACGAATCCAGCGATGAATATTTGGGGAATTAATGATCGCTTCCAGGAGGGCCATAAATTTGGTGAGAGAATGTAGAGGCAGAAAAACATGAGAAAATAGCGCCGGGCGAGCAACAGAGGCAAGCAAGCAATTGACGAGACTCGCCGTTCTGAGAATGCTCTGATGCGAAGAAGAGAGCGGGTTATGAATGATGCAATTTGGAATTTCAAGGATTTGAGAGAGCAGTTCCGGAGGGAGATCTGTGAATTTCGCATGGACCATCGTGGGAGTTGATGTGGGAGTTCACGTTCAGCGCTTCTGGACCCTGGTTTACTACGCCTTCCTTGCCTTCATCTTCACCTCCTGCTAGCCACGTGCGCCAGCCCTAACTCCTTGGGTGTGTATCATTCACTCATATAAACAGCTACAATAAATATTTCTCTTTACATAGGCTAGACGAAATAACTCTTAAAGCATGACGACGGATTCCCTTCCTTATGAGATCATTGAGTCTATTATACATCAAGTTTCCGACACTCCGACTCTTCTATGCTGCGCTACTGTTTCAAGAGTCTGTTGCGCCCTTATCCAGGCACAAATATTCAGATACGTCGGTCGAGAGCCTCCCCCCTATTCAGTCGACTCGTACCAATCTCGCATGGAAGAATTCGTGACCGTCATCACTAGACCATCTTCCTCTCACCTTCGAGAGCTTGTTCGGGCAGTGCGGCTCAAGGATGTCTTGCTTCAGAACCCGGATGCAACGATCTTCGAAGCTTTACTACTCTTGCCCAACATAGACACTCTCATTCTCTCTTGCACAGATCAAAATCCCTTCCTATGGTCTCATCTCCCCCCTAGCGTTCGTTCTAGCCTAGAGAACACGATTTTCCCGCGATTACATTCCCTTACCATGCGACGGGTCCTCGAAGTCCCGTTTTCCAAATTCTTCGAGCTCTGTCCGAAACTCGAGACTCTCGAAGTCGTTATGTGCAATTTGCAACCGTACGGGTATATGACGATAAACTGTCGGGGGCGTCCTTATTCTGAATCTGGTGGTGCCCCTCTTGCCCTGTCCCTTAGACACCTCAAGCTGTGGGGACTGAGTTTGGTCAACTTGACGCACAATCCTGCATGGCTTGTTCTGAATACTGGGTTCATAAAATCGCTGACAATCGGACGAAATATACTAGACCACATGATTGGCAGTGGGTTGGAGACTTGGGAGTTGATTTTGTTCAAGAATCGAGGTAGCTTAGAGATAGTGAAGATACTAAACTATTCAGCTTTTGAAGGTAAGTTGCTTGTTTATGATGCTGATGATCCCTTCGTACTAATATTATGTAGACCCGACATATCTAAATTCGTTGTTTATCCTTTCAAACCTCAAATTGCTTGTATTGCACATGCATTGGAGGATGTATGATCGAAGTTGGCAAACAACACACTTTCTTCAGCAAGTATCCAAAGTTCTCATGGAGCTACCCTTCACTATCCCAACACTCCATCTTCTTCTCTCTGATCTCCTTTCCAATTTCTCTACCGATACCGATGAAGAGAGCAACAACAACGATGACAACCAATCCGGCACCAGCAGTCAGGAGATATGGGCGCCACTCGATACCGCGATACGTGCGCGTCCTGAAATGAAACTCGTCTTGAGTGTGCGAGAGACCCAGGACGAAACGTTTTCTTTCGATGAGATAAAGTCTTATTTTCTGGCTGCTCTTCCTCAATCATCGCAGGGAGGACAACTAGACATTGGACAATATCATGGACCTCTAGGTGGGCGCTGGGACTTGGCTGACGAGGAAGATGAGCAGAATGAGGAGTGGCAAGTTATCGGGTAATTTTCATACTTTGAATCTTTTAAACAATTCGGACAACGCTTTGATCAAGTCGGATTTTCGCCGTAGCCCACTTTTTTTCCCGCAACACCTATCATGATTGTAATTCAAGCGCAAAATTTATGCGAGAAGGAGTTCCCTGAGATCCCGTTGATTATTGAGCCCGGGTTTTGAGAAGCTCATGATGGCCCGTTACGGTTACGGTCACCCGCCGCAAAGGCTCTCATATGAACCATAACCATCTCTTACATGAAATTCTTAAATCAAGGGTTTGGAGATCTCTATTTGCCTATTTTCATTTCATTGAGTCTCGTATCAGGGAAACTTGAGTTTTTTATGCGCCAGTTCATCAAATTTCAACCCTGCACCTTCCATAATGAGGATGCCTCATCAATCCTGGACTCTACCTCCCGCGGACTTATCGCTTCTTAGAGCAAGCCATTGAAGTATTAAATCTCTTCTGTTGCATTTGGCGTCCTTCTCGAGTCTCCTTTCCACCAAGTCTGTCATAGTTGGGCTGCTTATTTTCAAGCTCTTCGCAGAACGTTCTTTGTCGGGGCAATGTCTGAGAACCTCTTACATCATTAGATGCTCTCTTCTTTTCCCAGATGCTTCATGAGATAGTTAAATCACGATTTCACACCATTTCAAGTGTCTCTCCCAAAGCGGAAAACAATGGACCACTGTCCGCTTTAGCCCACGTTGCGGGTTCATGGTCCAAGTTAGTGGCGAATACAATGTACTTCGACTAGTACATAAGTACATTCAATCTCTTTTTATTGTGATTCGACTGTCCCCACCAAGATAAGCTTCCATGTCTTCAAGCTCTAGTTTGCCTAGCGCGCACCAGCCGCGCAATTCTGGCCGGAAACCCGATATGAGCGTTGATGAAGTAATCGTTTCTCTATATCAGGGTATGTTATTTCAATACTGAACGTGTTTATTAGATCTCAAGCTGTTACTCGTCTAACTCGAGTACCGAAAGCGGTTGCTCCGCTTTCTATGGCAACGGTAGCCAGTACACGTCAAGCAATACCAGCTTCCCTCCAACCACCAGCAGCGTTAACATTTCGTTTGCTCCTAGACCTCCTCCATCCTCCCTTGCCAAAACCTTCACAGATATCCGCCACCGCCGAAGTCTCTACTTCTCCGAACAATCTACCCCTCGTCCTTCGAACCACACCCCACCCGAAATCATCAGTAACTTCGTGACGAATACCAATGCGAAATCTAACTATACTCACACTTTGAATGGATACACCAAATCTGACGGGTCGAGAGTCTACTGTGAAGTTTATCAGGATCCTCCAACTGGTCTCACATGTTCAGCTCCATCTCCTTCTCTTCGCAGGTTCCGTTCGCTCAATTGTATGACTACGACGAGTCTTGATGACGAGACCTTCCGTGATTTGACGCGTCCCCATCCTACATTGAGGTTCACGCAGACGAAGCCTAATGTTGTTGTTTCAAGTCATAGTCAAAGCGGTACTGCACAACCGACCACGGGTGTACCCGTGAATCACACAGGCAGTACGAATACTGTGAAGAATAAGGAGAATAAGAAGAGAAAGAGTAGTCGGGCACGTTTAGGATTTGTTTGAGAATAATGAAGTTGGCGAGGTTTTAGACTAGACACGCGTGTAGTATTATTATCAGATTTGGTCTTTGGATTATCCAAATTTTGGAGGATGAGCGCTTCTGGGTCAGACACACGGCAGCAATCACGCTTTTCTCAGGGAAATGTTACCAGAACGTGATCTTCGCGATACATTTCGCGACCGCGCCGAAGTGTTCCTTCATTGTGACATTCTTTGCGGTCCGGAAGCGCATGCGCGCACACAAAAAGCTTCTCGATGGTCGCGATTGTCACAATGAAGTAATACTTCGGCGCGGTCGCGAAATGTATCGCGAAGGTCACGTTCTGGTAACATTTCTGGAGGCAGCGAAATGGTTGATTGCCGCCGTGACAGTTTCTTCTTACCCTCATCTTCAGTTCCTTTTGGTTAAGTACACAACCTCAATTTTTTGGGCGCATGTACCATTCTATTGAAACATTCCTAGTTTTGACTAGTTCCATCGAGCCGCGAGGAAGTTCACTTGCCCAGCATGTTAGCAGATATCCACTCTGCTCCCATTCCGTCAGAGGTTGTTGACCTCATTATATGCCTCGTTTCTGATGTTCCAACTCTTCTATCCTGCTCTGTCGTTTCCAGACGATTTTGTGTCCCTAGTCAAGCACAAATCTTCAGATACGTCGGTAGGGAGCCCACCCCAGGTTCAGCACATACTTACAAATCTCGCATGGAAAACTTTGGGACTTTAATCTCCAAATCGTCTTCCATCCACCTTCGAAAGCTGGTTCAGACGATACGACTCAAAGACGTCTTGCTAAAAGAGCCAGCATCAATAATCTTTAAAGCACTAGTGCTTTTACCGAACATCAACACTCTCGTTCTAGCCGCTAGCCACTCCTTCATGTGGTCTTGTATCTCACCACTCGTCTTGTCTACCTTGGAGAAGACGGTTTTCCCCCGCCTATGTTCTCTAACAGTGCGACGGTTTGTCGAGGTCCCGTTTCCAAGGCTCTTCGAGCAGTGTCCATTACTCGAGACTCTCGAAGTTGTCCGGTGTAACCTATGGCTCTATGGAAGCTTCAGGTATCGAAATCCAGTACCTCATGATACTCCTAAACCGGGTTGTGCACCGCTAGGCTTGAGTCTTCGACACCTCAAACTATGGGGTGTTAGTCTGAATGAATTCAGTTATGATCCTGAATGGATTGCATTGAATACTGGATTGGTCAAATCGTTGACGATAGGGCAAGGAATCCTAGATGGACCACCGGAAGCCAAAAATGCATTAACGAAGGTTTTCGAGAAGAATCGAAACAGCTTAGAAGTTGTACAGGTGTTGAACGATTCATTCGGTCAAAGTCTGTTGTTATCATTCTCTTTCTTTCATCGTTCATTTATTTCAATCAAGATATGGAGCTCCTGGGTATGATTTACCATCTTCCCAACCTCAAATTGCTCGTTATACATATGCACTGGTCAGTGCGTAATCAAAAATGGAATTTCCCACCTTCCACATCGCAGATTCTTCAACGACTCGCCCAAATTCTTATGGATCCATCGTTTACTGTTCCGACAGTCCACCTTCTTCTTTCTAATATCAATCCAGTTGACTGGGTTCTTGATGGATTTGACGCCAAAACCCGAGAAACGTGGGCACCATTCGATAGTGCAATATGTGCTCGTCCAGATATGCAACTCATCTTGAGTTTGCGGGAAACTGAGAGTGAAAGGCAGCCTTTCGACGAGATGAAGGTTCATATTCAAGAGTGTTTACCCAGATCTTTGGAAGCTAGGCTCTTGGAAATTAGGCAATATCATGGAGCGTTGGGTGGGTCCTGGGATATGTCCGACGAAAGAGACGAACCAGATGAGATGTGGGATGGTATTGTGTAATTGGCTTTCACATCGCCGGCAAATCCACTTCTTCTTTTCGAAAACACGCACTATGTGCAGCAAAGCAAAAAGCATTAATAATAGACAGGTTGTGCAGGAGCCACATGAGCCACATGTGGCTTTTTGGCATTGTGCAAAGCCACCTGGTAAAATCAAAGAAACTAGAGCTAAGTACAGTATACAGCATGTAAATTAAATGTTTTTGAGGAGTTTTTAGACTTGGGATGGAAAAACTGAGGTCAAGGGCGCTCCACTTTCAGCGTCTTCCAGCCCTGTCATATGATTGGCTCGTGTTGTCGAAATTCAAACTTTTCGTGCATCTTCATCTTGACTCCTACGGAGGTTGAAAGTCATTTACATGCTCAGAGCTTTTATTCAGCGTAATGCTGCCTTACTCAATGCCGCTAACAGGGACGACAAAGTCGTGTCGTTTGAGATTTCCCATCTGGGACTTTGAGCCCGCGTAGTTCGTTTTTGCCTCTGTAAAAGACTATAATAACACTAATAAACACAAGGGGTAGTCGACCTGCGGGTCCCATGAAGCGGAGGCATGTCGAAAACGGAGGCAGCCAGAGAAAGTAAAAAAAGACTACCACCACAGTGAGATAGTCTACAGGGCTCATAGCCACACTACAAGTACGGATCAGCTGCAAAAATAGATGAGTATGAACAAACAATCAACGGATAGGAAACTGGCTTGAACTTGTAGTACGCACGACCGTCTTTCAACAGGGACTTGTCGGTGCGTCCGCCGCCAGCAACGATTCTAACGGTTGAACGAGCATTGCCAGAGACGGAGTTCTTAGAACTTGGGGGACAATGAATACAGGTCTTAGTGCCATCCACATCGTGGACAGCAGCAGAGTTGCCGGAGGTGCTAGCACAAGCACCACAGCCACTGACTTTCTCTTCGGATTACAGCAGATAGTATTTTCTGGCAGTTGGGCGGAGTATATTGCTGACAGAGAGAGTAGCTTTCTTTTCGTAGTAGACGAAGGTACTGGGACACAGACATTCAGAGGCAATGAACGATTCTCGACAAAGATTGTAGCAGTAGAGTTTCAGAAGACCAGGCGAGCAAGAGTGTGAACCACCACCACAGTCGTTGAGGATCTCCTACAGGTTGCCGTGAATTTACCCATTACGCTTCGCATAATCGAGTGGACGAAGTTGCGCAGGTGCCGTGTTGAGATGGGGGTATGCTTTGAACGAATAGAAAAACGGTTGCCAAGAAAACTTGATTGAAATGTCCACTGCGAGGATGTCGACTGTTTTGACACGAAGAGACGGAATAGCGTCTCTGCTATCTTCCAAGGTATGAATTCTTGGCGAAACCATAAGTGGGACCGTTCTTCGTGGGCAATGAATGTCTCACTACGACGCTTGTAGCGGCAGGGATCACGGAAGATTACGCGGGCGGGAGGTGCACCATGACCAGTGTCGTGGATGATCTCCTTTACAATGTCACGTATGTACCCGGTACCCTCTGGGTAATCGAGGGGGCGAAGTTGTGCAGGGGCCAGGTATGGGCTTTGATATAGCATAGAAACAGTTGGGGGGAGAACTTGGACGAGAAGATCTCCACAGCGAGAACGTCAAATATTTCGACACGAAGAGACAGAAGGGCGTCTCAGCTCCCCTCCAAGAATTAACGGCCCGACGGCAGGATAAGCAGGGACCCTCTTTCGTCCTCGCGTCTCCCTGTAGGTTGTCTGGTGCTGTCGACAGTTAGCACAAATATCAACGGCGAGAAAGATAACCCATAAGAAAAGAGATAACGATTGTACACGACCTTCATCAAGAGCTAAGGGGAAGAAGTGAGACCTAATTCCCTGGTATCGCCTCCCAAATTTCTTGTCGTAGAGCGAAAGGGGTCACGGTTTGGTAGAAGTGAGGTTTTTTATTCCTTGAATTGAGAATGAAATAATGGAATCCTTGATGTACAGCATAGAAGAACAGGAATAGGTGTTTTAGGGCTGTCGAGAATGTCGTGGTGAAAAAGGAAGTTACGGGTCTAAGTGGATCGTTCCACTCTTTCCTCTACACTCTCATTTCAACGCTCTTCGGACTCCATTGGTTAACATCATCGCTCCAACATGGAAATTCGCTGATTGTCCGTCTTTCTAATCTTGTTCCACTCTTGGGCGTACTTCATTTTGAAAATTTGTGAGGAGAAGTCTCAACATTTGTCATCATGTCACAAGACATGAGTCCTGTCTTTGCGCGGCCACCTAATCGCCAGACACAGCACACAGCACAAAACACAGTATCCCGCTTGAACTTGTCTCTCATGGCTGGGCTCGAGATCTTCGGGGCTATAGGCTCTGCCGTCTCTGTTATTGATGGAATTGTGGCCGCAAAGTCTTACCTCTCAGACTTTCGCCATGCGACGAAGGAGAGAGAGCAAATCAAAGCTGAGCTTGAGCGGATTAATGACCTCTTGGTCACTTTGCAGGGTGTCATTTCTTCGATGCCACACGACAGTTCCCAGGAGTCGGTGTCTCAGGCTTTCAACGAGTTCAAATCTAGCTTCAAGAAAACTCAAAGCCTAGTAGAAGAATCGAGCGACCGCGTCCTGTGGACGTTGGATAAGGCAAAGATTAAAAAGATGCAGACCAGATATGAACGGTTAGGGGCCCTCCTAAATGTATCATTCGCAGGCTACAATACGTGAGTACTTAAGTTCTCGCGAGTATTCGAAAGTCGACCATTAACCATCCTGTGAAATCCTAGACAACGTACAAATTTAATGAAACCGTCTGCATAATGATTTACCAGTTATAGTTTCGATGAATCAACACACTTCTGCCATGACAGGTGGGTAAAAAGCAGGCTCCAGTTGGGCTTGACATTCCTAACGAGATCGCTAGAATTCAACCAAATAAACAAGAACCTTCAAAACCTTGATATGATGAAAGTATTTGTCGAGAGTTAGTACCACACTCACTAGAGGAAACTAGTTCTGATTGTCTTATCAAGTTGGACATTTACACACGATACAGAATTGGCTTACATCCAACTATTTGTTGGAAGATGAACTGAGCGAACTTCGCAAAGTTCGCAAGCCGCATTCTGGTAAATGGCTGCTGGAATCCGAAATATTTCAAAGCTGGTTGGTGGGAACAGAGAAAGTCGTTGTGTTGAAAGGGCCGCGTAAGTCTCAAGTCAAATACAAATAAAAACAAAACCATTGCTTACGATGTTCAGCTGGTTGTGGAAAAACTATTCTTTCGTCCGTAGTGACAATTTCTTCAAATTTCATGCCCTAATGTTCCCACAGGTCCATTGTAACAGACCATCTAGAAACTTTGGATTCTAATTCCTTCCCTATCTTTATTCAGCATTCGTCAAATATGACCCAAAAGACCATCATTTGTCGTATCCTGTCGTTCGCTTTGGGTCGTGCTGCTTTGGGCCAGTCTGCACCAGGACTTTCTGCAGAAGTTCCCTCCGCACTCCTGACTCTCTATAAGCGCCGAAAGCTAGAGGAAGCGGACATACAACAGATCACTTCAGCATATTTGAGGTCGATGAGTGGACCCTTGTACATCGTCCTCGATGCTCTGGACGAACTCTCCGCAACTCCAAGGAACGACCTCATCGCCCTCCTTGTTGACCTCTCCCCTCAAGTTCGACTGTTCGTCACTACGCGCCCTTTGGCCGTTGATTACCCACACGCTTCATATTCTCTTACTTCGAGCGATTTATATGACCTCAAGTCTTTTGTGTACTCAGAAATTGAGGCGCTAGATTATGCTGTGTATGGAGAACCAGAAGATGTTTCGGCTTTAAAGGACTTGGTCATGGCCAAGTCATCTGAGATGTACGTACGAGACCATCTGGACTACAACCAGTCATGAATCACCTTCATACAATAGATTTCTGCTCGCAAGCCTTCACATTCGTGAGCTCAAGGGCTGTCTGGACATGGATGACGCTCTCGAGGTAGCTGAAAAGCTGCCAACTACCGACAGGACACGTTATTCTCGTTCTATCGACCGCATTCGAGCCAGAGATGCTAGGCGTGCTACCACGGCAATCCACTGCCTCGTATGGGTATGGCAGGCAAAGCGGAAACTCACTCTCGACGAGCTTCAAACTGCGGTCGCTAGCTCAACGAGAGATTTGACGCAACGTGCAGTCAACAGGGCACTTGTACCACGCCACCAATTGTTAGATCTATGTGATGGCCTTCTTGTGATGAATGATCGAGATGACTATGTAGCATTCGTTCGTACGTTGAAAGACTCGTCTGGGGTGAGAATTGTTGGCTCACTGAAACTAGATCTTACTGCGAGGCAGTATTTTGAGGAGCATGCGGATCCGGCTATTCTTGAAATTATCCCCGTTTTGGGTACGAGCTGTCTGGGGTATCTGAACGCCCTCCATTCCCGTGAAACCATATTGCAGTGGTCTAAAGAAGCAAGCCAATACATAACAAGTAACTATGGCGAGAGATGCGGCTTCTTCGACTACGCATCTCGATTCTGGGGGGAGCATCCTCTAGAGAACTTGGCCGAGAACAGAGTCACAATGTTTCGTGAACATTCCGCTCTATTTTCAGTTGCAGCTAGTCTCCGTAACGCTCAAGTCCTTCACAAACGGATATTTCAAGAGTCTGGTCCCTCGCTAGAAATCTCATGGCTGCACGTAGCTGCATCTTTCGCCCTTACGAAGTACCTATCCACTACAATAGATCTTGCATCAAAGGAAGATACCAACGGACTCACACCTCTCCATTATGCCGTGCTCGCGAACAAATGTGCAGCAGTGGCAGAACTACTTCGCAACGGTGTATCGCCAAACAGTCAAGACTGCAATGGAAGTTCACCTCTTTCGTTTGCCGCCTACAACGACCACATTGATGTCATTCGTCTCCTCCTTGCTCGAGACGATATTGAGGTGAACTCACGGGACAAGAGAGGCGATTCTCCGCTTTTTTTTGCCTCAGGGATGGGCCATATTAATATTGTTCGCCTCCTTCTTGAGCGAGATGACATTGAAGCCGATTCTCGAAACAAACGTGGTAACTCTCCGCTCAGCTTTGCTGCAGAAACAGGGCACCTCAGCATTGTCCGCCTCCTCCTTGAGCGAGACGATGTTGAGGCCGGTTCACGAAACAAATATGATAGTTCTCCGCTCAGCTTTGCTGCAGAAAAGGGGCACCTCAGTATCATCCGCCTCCTCCTTGAGCGAGACGACGTTGAGGCCGATTCACGAAATAAAGACGGCTCGTCTCCACTTAGCCTTGCTGCAACAAATGGCCACTTTGACGTCGTTCGCCTCCTCCTTGAGCGAGATGATGTTGAAGCTGACTCGTCAAATAATTACAGCGTTTCACCCCTCAATTATGCTGCAGAAAGTGGCCACACCAATATTGTTCGCCTCTTCCTTGAGCGAGAAGATGTTGAGGCTGACTCACGAAATGAACACGGCACTTCTCCTCTCAGCGTTTGTGCTTCAAACGGTCACATTGACGTCGTTTGTCTTCTTCTTGAGCGCAATGATGTCGATCCAGATTCACGAAATAAATATGGCGTGTCTCCGCTCATGTACGCCGCAACAAACGGTCACCATAACATTGTCCGCCTCCTTCTTGAGCGAAACAATGTTGACCCGGATTCACGAAATACAGACGGCATGTCTCCGCTCAGTTTCGCTGCAACAAACGGTCATTTCGATACTGTCCGCCTCCTTCTTGAGCAACAGAATGTTGATCCGGATTCACGAAATAAAGACGGCATGTCTCCGCTCAGTTTCGCTGCAGCAAACGGCCACCTCGACATTGTCCGTCTCCTTCTTGAACGCAACGATGTTCACCCGGATTCACGAAATAAATATGGGGCGTCTCCGCTTAGCTACGCCGCAGTAAACGGTCGCCTCGACATTGTCCGTCTCCTTCTTGAACGCGGCGATGTTGACCCAGATTCACGAAATAAATACGGCGGGTCTCCGCTCAGTTACGCTGCAACAAACGGTCACCTTGATATTGCCCGTCTCCTCCTTGAGCGGAGTGATGTTCAGGCCGATTCTCGACATGGGCATGGGTCGTCCCGACTCAGTTGGGCTGCAACAAACCATCACCTCGATATCGTCCGCCTCCTTCTTGAGCGAAACGATGTTGATCCGGGTTCACGAAATAAATACGGCGTGTCTCCGCTCATGTACGCCGCCACAAACGGTCACCTTGCCATTGTCCGCCTCCTCCTGGAACGCAACGATGTTCAGGCGGATTCACGAGATGAAGATGGCACATCACCCCTCAGTTATGCTACAGAAAACGGCCACATTGACATTGTTAAACTCATACTTCGCACCCTTCAACAATCTAAAATGAAACTTCGATTGCAGAAATCCAGTTCGTCTCATTCGCTGACTGAGCTGACGGAATCGAGCACATTGGAGCGACTTGAATCACATTCTGAGGAAAAATCGGCGATACGTAAGAGCAAGAGCTTTGAAGACATGAGTGTACGTGCTACACAGTAAATATCTAATGTCTGAAAACGCTAATTTTCCATGTATGGTGCGAACGGGCTAAAGGCCGCCTATTTGGAACAACGACGGCAGGCCCTCCAATTTTCACTCCAGCGACCCAAAACTTTCCTAAAATGCTCCTAATGACATTGTTGTTAATCTGTCTAGAGGAATTAGCTGTAATCTAATTTCCTGAGAAAAATCCTATCGCGATTTCGCTTATTGCTCCCGAACATCACTTCCAGAGCTCGCCAGGCCTCAGCAAACCGCGGAAAAGTGTTATAATTAATGTAAAAGGTATTCAGTTGTCCATTAAGCTCCCCATTTGCTCCCCAACGCGTCTGTGAGACCTATAGACCCTAGTACTGAACTTCTTGACTTCAAATTGAGCGTGCCGTGCATCCAAACCACTTCGATAAGCCTCGACCCATCGAAATGTGCGATTCTGCCATTTCCTAAAGGTTGACAAAGGCACAGAGGCGAGTGCTTCTGTCATCCGTGCCTTCAACCCTTCAAAACTGTAATCACAATGTTCCCGGAGGTATCGTTTGACTGCCCCCCAGAAATACTCGATATGGTTGAGTTCGCAATGATATTTTGGAAGAAATAAGCAGTAATGACCTGCTTCCTCAATTGTTTCCTGAACCAGTGAACGCTGGGCCCGAAAATCAGGCTGGTCTTCGAGGATCCGATGGGCACAGCAGTTGCCATCGTCAAGGCATTTGCCAGAGTCGCACCTCATCCGGAGCTGCGGTTGCCAGAGACCACGTTCCTGGAGGATCATTTTCATGCCTTTCGCAGTTTCCGAACCATCGGGGCCTGACATAACCATTTGGTGAGGAATTTGCTGACCATCTTGGAGAAACCATCCATCTCGCATGATGGCTTGCTTTCCTCCTGGTCGGAGATTCATTCGTGAGACAACCAGGGCATCCTCGGCATAAGCTGCATGTCCCTGGGAGTTGTCGATGAAAAAGAGAGCACGATGTGTCTCCGGAGGGTGCAGTTCTTCAAAAGCAGGAATGATCCTTTCCTTCAGCTGCTGCAAGATCAATATCAGCGGCGAAATATAAGAAACGACCGTACCTGATTCACAAACATCTCCCCATTCCAGTATCCCTCGTAATTCTTGCCATATTCCATGCTCTGCCCCGCTGCTGTAATGTGTCCATGGCATGGACAAATCGTATCACTTCGATGAATCCCACGTCCTGCACCCTTCTTCCGAAGCGGGAACTCTCCATTTTGCACCCAACCCTTTTTTTTACCATCATGAGCTTGCGCAGTCATCTCATCGTGAGGTGTGAGCACGAGAATGTGGCCATTGGTGACAGGTAACTTTTCAACCACACTATCGAGGTCATCACGCTGGAACTCAAGAATTTGGGGCTGCAAGCTCATGAGGCGTGGGATAAACCTTTCTTGACGATCCTTTGTAACATCAGGACGCTCATGCCCATCGTAAAATACGGCCTTCTTGTGTTCAGAGTACACAAAGCCATTTTTCTTCAACCACACTCGCGCCTGAGTCAGCGAGATTCCATGGGCTGCTCTCATGCCGTTTCGAGGTAAAATTTCCGACTCCAGGTACCGTTTCAACCCTGCTGGCATCTCGTTGTTCACTGCATCCTCAATATACTTTTTCATCTCTGCTGTCACAATGCTTGCCTTTGTGTATTCGACAAGCTTTGCAGGATCCATGGACCATTTATTGGCGCGAAAGTATGATTTTAGTTCTTCCTGGACGTCTGGTTGTTCGAGGAGCGACCAGGTCTTGATATGATGACCACGAAGAGACTCTGGAAGTTTGCGGTCTGCGATCCAACCTCGTGTCCACTTTCTCACTTGGCGGCCACCCCAGGCAGGACGGAATCCATGAGCTTCTGCAGCAATTTGAGCGGCATCTATAGAGGTGCGCTCATTTTTGACGAGCATCCAAAGGTGACTTTCAATTGCACGAGCTCGGGTGGCCTGAAGACCAGTGTGGCCAGCTGCCCACTGGGTTTTTTTCGACACAATGAGCCGTTTTATATCAGCCAATGCCTCAGATTGCTCTTGAGCATTGGCTGCCTTTGTATTTGCTTTCATTGCCCTGACAGGAATGTCCAGGCAGCGTCGCTTTGGAGCAGATGGTGCGTTTTTTTTGGTTGTTCCTATGTCCTCTTCATCTCCTTCATCCTCTGTATCTGTTTCATCTGAATAGTATCCACCAGGTGCAACAGCACCAGTCAACACCTCTTGAAGAGGCGCCCAGGTCTTGGTGGTATTGTCTTCGGATCCACTGACAATCTGCGAGCCATTGGGAGGAAAGGAAACGGGCCAAACTGAGCTATTGTGACCTTGAAGGAGCTCTCCAACAGGCTGACGAGTAGCAGCATCCCAGATGTGAACGGTGTTATTGGGGGGTTCAGCGTGTTTCGGAACATCTGCAGTTGAAGAAAAAGGGGTATGTGATATGATTTCAACTTCGTCTTCCTCCCTTGGACGCTTTCGAGACAAGTAAGTCGACTTTCTTGGCTCAACTCCGGAATGACTGAAGAAAGCATGAAATTTCATAGCACTTTGCCTAATGGTGAGTCAGATTATTTATAAAAAATGCAAACATGGCAAATACGAACGATTTCCGTGACTTTTCATCCTCAGTGGCCCTTTTTCGCAACTTCTGTGCATGCTCATTTGCAGTGCGGATAGAATGACCTGTGTATGAAGAACGGATATGGTGGGTCGATCCAGACTCAGCACTCTTCCATTCTGCTTTGGTAAGATTCATATTGAGCGATTGAATGTGCTCTCGATAAATGGCCAAACGTTCAAAACCCTCCAAAAGTTCGTTGTCATCCAAGGACTCCAAGTCTGAATCAGACCAATTGTTGCCACTTTCAGAGACTGAAGACGTGCATGAATATGTAGATTCACAGTCAGAGTCATCAGCTATCCATGCATCTTCACGGTAGTCGAAGTGATTGACACCGCCTGACCAGTATGTCTCGTTTTCGGGAAGGGGAGGGACAGGAGCCGAAATGACCTCAGTTGTGGTCTCTTTTGAGTGGCGAGAAAGCCGAGCATGTTTAGCTGCATTGACAAGTGCTTTAGAAACGCGTCGCATTAGGTTTACGAGCAAGTAGGATAAAGAGTTTGGGCCAAAGTATTTTTACGAAGCGTCAATGTCATTTACCCCAGGATTTCGCTTATTGCTTCCGATCAGACCCACATGTTCCCGAAAGGCGGCCTTTAGCCCGTGCGCACCATAGGGGAGCAAGACTTCGACGAACGACCTATAATTTCGAGAAGCTCACGTCACTTTTCTCTTCCTTCTTCCCTACTTTGGATATACCTCTGTCATGCACTAACTGTCCAAACAATATTTTATAAATTGATAGTGAAATACTGATATTTTTTGCGTTCACTTTTACAGTACAACAAATAATTATGGTGTATAACATTGAATCCATTTGGAGCCAAATTCTACCCCCGCAAGATCAAGTGTTGCGGTTTGTTGCGCAATAATCATAGTATTGGCCGGTCTATACAGATATGCTGTCAGGGTGTCTGGAAGCCATATGATTCTGTTGTTGGTATTAGTTTGAACAATCCAGCCGTCGTCGTTGACAGTCCAGTTGAGCTAGGACCAGCGTGAGTATGATAAGAGTGGTGAAGAAACGTCTAACCTGATGGAGTGGGGGAGTGGGAGATACTAGAGCATCATCTAAGATGCGTGCATTGTTGGGGGCGTTGTAACGAGCGCTATCCGTGTGTACGTCAATTGTTCGAACTTCCTCTCCCACCTTGACATCCCAGACTCGCACAGAGCGATCAAAAGAGCCAGAAACAATGCGAGAGCCGTCAGCTGAGAAGGCCACAGAGTTGACGATGCTTGTATGACCCTTGAGGTTTACGATCTCTTCTCCAGTATTAACATCCCAGACCCGTACAGAGCGGTCACAAGAGCCAGACACAATCCGTGTTCCATCAGAGGAGAAAGCAACGGACATGACCCAAGCTGTGTGACCATCGAGTCTCATGATTTCCTCTCCCACCTTCACATCCCAGATCCGCACCGAGTGGTCATCAGAACCAGATACAACGCGAGCCTCATCAGAGGAGAAAGCGACAGATCTAATCAATTTTGTGTGACCTTTGAGGTCCATTATTTGCGATCCAGTCTCAACATCCCAGACATGTATGGAATAGTCATCAGATCCAAGCACAAGGCGAGAACCATCAGGGGAGAAGGTAACAGAATCGGCACCGTAATCATGACCGTTGAGTGCCATGATTTGCTCTCCCGTCTCGATATCCCAGACCCGCACGGAGTGCTTAAAAGAGCTAGACACAATGCGAGAACCATCGGGGGAGAAGGCAACGGAACTGATACCGTAATTGTGACCATCGATTGCCTTGATTTGCTCTCCCGTCTCGACATCCCAGACCCGCACAGAGTTGTCGAAAGAGCCAGACACAATGCGAGAGCTGTCATGGGAGAAGGCGACGGAATTGACCTGATTTGTATGACCGTCGAGCCTCCTGATTTCCTCTCCAGTCTCGACGTCCCAGATCCGTACAGAGTGGTCACGAGAGGCGGACACGATGCAAGAGCCATCAGTGGAGAAGGCGACGGATAGGACGTCACTTGTGTGACTGTTGAGTCTCTTGACTTTCACTCCTGTCTCAATATCCCAGATTCGAACAGAACGATCATCAGAGCCAGATACTAGACGCGCGCCGTCAGGGGAGAAGGCAACGGAATTGACGCAACGAGCATGGCCATTGAGTGCCATGATTTCCTCTCCCGTCTCGATATCCCAGACCCGCACAGAGTGGTCAAAAGCGCCAGATACAATGCGGGAGCCATTAGGAGAGAAGACGACGGAATTGATATTACTCGTATGACCATTGAGTACTTTGATTTGGTCACCCGTCTCGACATCCCAGACGCGCACAGAGTAATCATAAGAGCCAGACACGATGCGAGAGCATTCAGGAGAAAAGGCAACAGACGTGACTCGATTTGTGTGGCCGTCAAGAATTTTGATTTCTTCTCCGGTCTCGACATCCCACACGCGCACAGAACGATCATGAGAGCCTGATGCAAGACGAGAGCCGTCTGGGGAGAAGGCGACAGAATTGACATCATCTATGTGACCGTTGAGTGCCTTGATTTGCTCTCCCGTCTCGACATCCCAGAACCGTACGGTGTAGTCACGAGCGCCGGACACAATGCGAGTCCCATCAGGGGAGAAAACGACGGAATAGACCCAATTTGTGTGACCCTCGAGGATTTTCTTTTCCTCCCCAGTCTGGACATCCCAGAGTCGCACAGTGTAGTCATCAGAGCCGGACACAATGCGAGAGCCATCAGGGGAGAAGGCAATGGAATTTATATCGCCTATGTGGCCATTGAGCACTTTGATTTGTTCTCCCGTCTCGGCATCCCAGACCCGCACAGAGTGATCAAATGCGCCAGAAGCAATGCGAGATCCGTTAGGGGAAAAGGCGACGGAATGAACCGATCCTGTGTGACCGTTGAGAGTCATTAGCAACTGGGTACCAATACCATGTGCACGTATTTCTGGAAGTCGTGCAAAACGTGTCCGCCATCGTTGTAACAAAGGAAAGCGAGGGGCTGTGTACACCAAAGTCGACATATAAAGATGTGGAGTTGATCTTGCAGCAGGACTTCCTTTAAAGACGGTGGAGAAGTGTGAGGCTGCGGACAAGTGCTTGCACAAATCCGGTGTGGCAGGATAGTGCTATCGCAATGTCAGACATTCAGTGCCACTTTGTCACTATAAATACTCACCTGAACGACATGCTGTTGTACAATATTGAGGAGGGTCGCACACAAGCTCGATTGTTGCACTAAGTTCATTGCCTCAATCCAGAATAACAGATTCTGATCTAAAAAGTTCATAATGTCATCTTGCATTCCATGTCCTATACTTTTCGAAGTATGGATAGCCCAATATCGGCAAGCATATTGTAAGGCATCCGATATATAGTCTTTGATTCGTGTCGCCATATCCACCTCTGAATCTAGTAAAAACGAGGAAGGGAGCTCGCATATATTGAATTTCAAGCGTGATCGCATGATGGAAAAACAACGACGAGCAAGGATCGTGTGCTGTAAATGAGCATCGCATGATGCATCCAAATTTCTCTCAGGAAGAGCAACGCTTGTACTAGCGGTAGAGATGAGAAAATCGAGGAAGGAAGCGTGATACCAGGTGATGCATCCGTCGGAAATCCAGAGCACCGCATGAAGGCTGTTAATAAGATCTTTCACCATTTCTTCGACATCCTGTGGCTCGTCGCCATCGTTTAAAACAAGGCTTACTAGAATGTCAATGGAGACCCGATCTTGTGTGCAAATGATCGTGTGGAGAAGGTCTAGTCGATCGGAAAGCGCTTTGTCGTTCTCGAGTTTGAAGGCATCGCCAAGTACTTGACAATATAAACTATTGATAGGGCTGGTTGTTGTGCTTCGGACTGTAAGTCCTCCGAGGACAGCCCGTAAAGCCTGACGCTGCTCGTTCGCAGTTGCTCTGCCCCTGAGACTGGCCACAAGAACCGCTGTAGATGCAAAAATAAAGAGACCATCCGCTTTAGAGGCAATGTTCTTAAGAAGCTCAAGATCAGGGGGGCCTTGGAGTTTTGGAAGGCTGTGGTGGAGGTATCGATAGATGTCCTGTTCAACTTCGTTCTTCGGTATGTCAAAGAGGCGGCAAGTAGCCTCAGAAGACAGAGACTGACAGGCCGCAGAAAGTTCAGGGTGCGGGCGGCTAGTGACGAAAAATTTGATGCCTTTCAGGTATCCTTGATCAACGGCTGTAAGTAAACTCTTCAAGAACACAAATCCACCCGATATTCCATCGCCTTCCTCTTGAGAGACAATTTCGTCGAGAGCGTCGATGATGACAAGGAACGGAGGGGTATCGAGAGGGCGATTTCCAGAGGAGGCTTTCCAGGGTTGAATGAGGAGTGTGTTCATTTGTTTGGCAACTAGCTTCAACGAATCTACGATATCGCCATCCTTCAAGAGCTCCGATGAATAAAATGGACATAACCTTGCCAATTGATATGTTATGGTCGGTATAATGTAGACCTGCTGGTTGGTGTCCGAGAACTTTCGGGAGCAGAAAAAGGTGACGACGGTCGGAAAGGTCTCATCTTCATCCAACTTCAATGCGATTGTTCGGGCAATGGTCGACTTGCCCGCGCCGCCTTCACCGACCATCCAGAAAACTGCTGGACTGGTAGGGCTTTGATCATGAGCCCAAGTTGTAACGCGATCGAGAATTGGTTTTCGCGTATCTGGTGCACAGTATGCCCGATCGATATTGCCTGGAGATGTATCCACAATGGCAATATTGTACTGCGCATGTTGAGATCTAAGCCAATGTTCTCGAAGAATTGTCTGTCATGTGCCAGTCAGATGAATGCTAACGTCGTCTTAGAAGACATACCTGTTGAATCTCGGAGAGTATCGGCTTCGTATTTCCTACATCTCGAACGCCTACAGTGACTGCCTTCATCTTTGGAAATAATTCAACTAAATAAATTCAATTAACTTAAATCTAAGTGCACAACATACCGTGAAACGATCAACGAAGGCCTTGAGCTCTCTCTTAATCCGTCTCATATCCTCTACGTCCTTGTCTCGTTTAACGTATGCCTTCCAACGAGACTGATTCTTGAGAAGCTCCAGCTCATTTAAAATAGTTTCCAAATAACTTAAAATTGCATTAATTTGCGATTTTTAAGATCCGAGGGCGAAAGTTACCTCTGAAAGGACCCCAACTCGCCTTTCAGGCCCTCTAACCGGCGCTCACCCTCTGCAGAATACAGCTCACCAAGACATTCAATGGCTGTATATGAATATTTTGTGACTAATGAAGTGATCTCGTTACAACGGTCATTGTTCCCTTGAACTTCCTGTGCTCAAGTATTAGAGGGTATTTGAGAGATACAATCCGTTCCCGCACCTCGTGGATTTTGATTATTTGAGCGACAACACCAGTTACACCCTTAAGGTAGGGGACCTTATCCAAAGCATCTGCTACATCCTTGGTGATTCGGCAAGCAGTGGCGAGATTGTTCAACACCAGATCGTGTGTAGAAGCCGAAGTCTTGGTTGGTGTAGCCGAGGTCACTACCCCGGGATGGGCAACAGCAGAAGGACTTCCAGGGGCCATAAGAGGCCCAATGGAAGATTGTAAAGCCCTAAAGATTGATTTGGATGCGGACATGTTCTGGCAGAACGAGGGTAGGAAGCAAACCCTGTAGAGTTCGGAAGCAGATGCATAAACCCTTGCATCCTTTGAATTCATCGCATGTTCTCTTTTCTTGGACCCTCCTACAACAGACCGTTGGACAGGCTTGGCTTCCACTGAAAACTTTCTTCATTGGATGTTTACCCAGCATCTTGACTCTTTGTATTGGTGTTCTGTCTGTGTTCGCGGGAAACACATGCCACAACGGTGGTGAATCCAGCTGCTACGATGGTAGCATTATCGATTAAAGTTTATGTTCCTCTCTGTTTCTCACATATTCATTTTCTCTGTACTGGGTCCATCTCTCATCGCAATGGTTTTTGGTCCCTCGTTCATCTACCACTTGCCAGTACTGACTGCTCGCTCTTTCTCAAACAGTCACCCTGTGGTCCACGACGATGCCTTGTAACCATGGATGAACATAATGTTTTTTGTTAATGGCTAATCATACGCTCTTCAAGTGAAACGCGCCTCTAAAGTCTGGCGATCACCCTCTATACCAGCGTGCCCGTTTGCAGGATATCCAGATAGCCTGTCATCTTTTGGTTCCCTGGAAATAAAACGACTCATCCAAGCTTTCCGAGATATAATCCTGGCCACCCCGCTCAGAAAAGCATGATATTCCTGGCTTGAGCTGCGGGGAATATGACATGGCGGCAGCTGAATGGTCAACATAATTTCGCTTTTTCTTTCATATTGTCTGAATGGGCACTTTATTAGATCCTGATCAGTGTTACAGGGAGCCTGAGGGAGGTAAACAGAAAATAAAATCTGTTAATTTGGTATTTTACTGTGTAGGCATAGGTCGAGCACAGGTTTCATGCAATCGAACTTTTCCAGAGATATGTAGTACAGAATTTACTGGGATGCTTCTGGAAGCGAGGTGTAAGGTTGCTGCGGAGGAGGAAATCATAATTGGGCCAAGTCTTGGATTTAAACGGAGAGTCGGAGCGGCAGCAGCGGTAAAGGATGGCAAGGCTACTATCAATGAATATGGATGAGTTTTAGTCAGAAAATAAGGATAAACACACTAAAGAGCCAAAAGAGAAGTCTACAGCGGCGTGTAAAATGTCTTGATGAATAGGGATCATGCACAAGGACAGCGTGTGGGGGTGGGCATTCGGAGAAAGGAGTAGCAACAGCTAGAGACTGTTGTGGGTACGGCCACGGAGAGCGTCGCGGTCGACGCGCAACGGTGGTGGTAGTTGAGAGGAAAGATGCGTTTGATCAGAAAGTGCGGTATCCAGGCACTAGCGTAGAAAGTCTCAGCACCTGGGTGCGGAGGGGGATGGTCACAGCCAGTCCATTACTTCTTTTTGCGAAATTGGACAAGGAGCTGAGCCATAGATCTCGTACGTAATATTCAGAGCCTCAAGCAGACTCGCAAGGCGTATTGCTGCATCACAACATTATAAGAGCCCGGAGCAGTTGCCAACCCGAGGGTATTCAGCATCGTCACGCGGTCATGGGCAATATTACTCATGGCCTCCCCTGCCACGCTTTGCTTCTAGGTGTAATTTGAACCGACGAAGGGACAGTTTTATAGATTTGGTCGTTGATTTTGGTACAAGGTTGCGACGGAAGATGCTAGTGACCTTTTTTGAGGAAAGGCGGTGAGTTCCGCTCGAAGAGATCGTGTCGGGTGGCAAGGACTCATCCTGAACTGGTTCCATAGGCTCTTCAGGCTGGCCATAGAACCCCTGCTGGTTAGGATCAGGATGAGCAAAGGAAAACATACTGTCGTTATCCGAAGAGGAGGATGTGTTCGGCTCTGTATGTAACCCATAGGCTGAAGGAGGATGCCAGCGCGAGTTTTGACGACGAGCAAGATCTAATAGTTCTAAGGTCTCGAAGATCTCAAGCATCGCCTCAAAGCATGCCTTAGTGTCCGAATCGTCCAGCAGACCTTGATTAGTAGCCCGAGCCAAGAAATTTGGGCCATCCGGGAGCTTTTCAGGAGTCAAAAGCCATCTACGGTATTTGTCGAAGCCGTTGGCAATGACCATAAATGGACTAAGATGAGACTGGATGGCGGGGAGGGTAGTGTATGGATACGCATGCTGTTGATATTGCTTGGTCATGGCATTGTATCTGAATATGGGAGCAGGAGGAGGGGTATCCGGAAGTTTGTGGTAGGAGAACCCGAAAGGGATGAATCGATAAAGATGAATTTGTGCACCATCCTAAGGATAGTTAGCAGATATGGTGTGAGCCGGATAGCGACAAACTTCACGACCACAGTGCCGTATTGTTTCCCAGGATAAGGAGTGGGGCAGCTGATCCAGTTCACTCTCGTTTTTTCGGTGGCCCCGGATATCACGAAGGCAGCTGGAAATGTATTGAAGGTCTGGGAGACTGGGAAGAAGGAGGGCATCATGAGCATCAAGGGAACGACGCAAGCCAATGTGGCCTCCAAAAGACATTAGAAGACTCGGGAGTAGAAGTAGATATCGTGGGGCATACCTAGCGCCAAATTCCACTTGCTGTGAACACATAGGGAGCGTGGAGCTGGAAACCCGAAAGAATATTCGTAAAGAAGAAGCTATACAGGTGTTCATGAGCTAAAGAGACAAATGTGCTTTCGGGATAGGCTGTACCAATTTGTCAGGAGCGGCGGGCGCAATCATGTGCATCACTTCTTGTTGAGAACTTGGACAAGGAGCGGCGCCGAAAATCTCGTAAGGAATCTTCAGGGCTACAAGCAGACTTGTGAGGCGTGTTTTGGCGGCGTTGTATCCAGCACGCTTCTTAGCTTGCTCTCCCTGAGAGATACTGCCTTGAGACGAGCGAGCAAATGAGGCAACGGAACTCGATGACGTCGTGAGCAGATCTTCAGTTGAGGATGTGAACAATGGACGCCCACAGACTGGGTCTCCTTGGAATTGCTCAGGCCATGAGACATCCATCGCGCCCTCTGCCGTGGCGGAAGAAGCCAACCGAGTAACGGGAAAGCTCCGCGGAGTCTATTGGAATAGAATAGGGCCAATCATTATTTTGAAGCACTTCTGTTCAACCCACAGGCCACAACTTTCCTCCTCACCACGCAAACAACAACAATTACTGCTGTAAAAAATATACGAAAGTGTAAATATCAGAGGAAAGCCCAGCATATTACGAATTGAACTTCATTGAGCAAGTGTGCGGATATGCCAAGCGGAAGCATTTTCTTCTCTGTCACGCACGGCGACCATGCCCTTCAAGTTCATGTCTCTTCCTCCTGATGTCCTGGACTCAATACTTGCCCTTTGTGATAAGCGAACATTATGCCGTTGTGCAGTTCTTGTTCGTGGCCTGCTTCCTTACTGTCGGTACCACATCTACCACAAACTGGACATTTCGGAAGCGTTTGCTCACCTGGCTGTACGAAAATTACTAGCCAACGCGAGCCATCACCTCAAGACAACGAGAAAACTCAATCTAGACAACTCTCGTGGGACTATTCCTCTCAGAGACCGCATGCAACTTCTCCAAATCCTCTTGGATCATGGTTGTTTAACATATGTGGACTATGTTGGCCAGAATGGTAATGTTGAACCTGAAGGTTTCAATCAGGCGAGAGAACGAGAGCTACTTGTTCAGATTGGGTCTCTTCCAAGTATGCGATGGCTTGGATTGAGCTTATTGTTGGATCCATATACGATGATTACCCATGCACTTGAGCTTCTTCTCGTCCGGTCATTGCGGAATCTCCGTCTGGTTGTTGCGCCCGACGCCGTCCCAATTCAATTTATAGATGCGTGGGGCCCTCTTCCACCCCTCGAACGACTAGAATTTGTGATAGACCGAGAAGACCCTTCTGGTCGCCGCCCAAAGCCCTCGTTGTTTCAAGACTGGACACCATGGTTCAGTCTCTCTACTCTTCGACATTTGAAATTCTGGTGCACGGGGTGCTTTCTTCCTCAGTTCCCAGTTGCAAATGATCTCAAGAGTCTCTCGATACGCGATCCCGCTCCTGGTGAGTGCCATCCAAAACACAACGACCCAAACCAGCTGTTCACAAATAATATATCAGCTTCATTACAATTAGAAAAATCCATATTTGTTCTGCAGGACCTTCGAGAAATCAAGATCCAGGCTTCAGAGTTATCTATTTTTGAGCAAATCGCAAACCAGCTCCCAGCTCCGATGGCGACACGTGCATCCCTCATTTTCTTCGTTGAGACAACATCTTGGATAAATTATCCAAGCAAATGGATATCTTTCTCCTACGTGCTCAATACGCGTGTTGATAGAGACCGCATTGAAGTCCACTTTTACGACGACGGTAGCGAGAGCCCTAACAGAGATAGGGCTCTGGACAGAATGCCTGTAGAGACTCTATCTATCTTTACAGCCATTTATGGACGATCCTGTAAAGTTTTATTCCCTCTTATTGCACAGCGTATTAATTCTAGCCCTTAGACAGAGTCTTTCGTTCAGGGTTCCAAGATTCTCAGGCTTATGAGAGGAAGAGCAGAGCGTTTTGGTGAATATTTTCCCTGCAACTCTTTGGGTTTATATTCTTTATGAGCGATATCGTAACACAGTTATATCATCTTATAATGTTTGTATTTGTGGGATAGGATTTAGTGTCTGAAAGAACTCGCTGTGTTCTCAACCAAACAGCATGAAATTCATGAAACTACCATATATATACGCTTACCGACCCTCCCTTTCGCATAAATTTTCCATGACTCATAATACTATCCTTTAGATTGTTGCCATGCATTTTGGCAATAGAGATTGAATCGCCAAACCACTTGAGGTAGGTGATCTTCCCTCCAAGTCCTTCAAATCTCCATATCGCTACGGTCTCGGCGTAGAACTCGCGTCCGTCTTTAAAGGTACCTTCTGCGCGAGTATATGGTAGTTATTTTATTGTCTAGTATGAGAAAAAGCGCGACCCTGACGGACATGGGTAGTGGTTCTGTCGCTGGCATCTTCAACGTTAATGACAGTGTTCTAATTCATTTTTGTTAACACCTCCATTCGGTCACCACAAATGTAGCAGCAAAGATGAAGTTACCTTTATGTCATCCTTCCAGCTCATGGACTGCCTGCGCATAAAACCCATGTATTCTGCTTTTGATAATTCTGGCATGTTAAGTGAAGCGGGCAGGATTTGTCCCTGAAGTTTTCGGCCAAGACTGCTTCAACGCTATCAAATCATGCTCTGAGTATACTCTCTCGAAAGAATTGAGGACGATTTGTGCATTTTGACTTGTCATTTCAGGAACTGGCGTTATCGTTGAAGATGTAGAGAGAAAGGGGACGGGGAAGAGATCGCTTTATACCAAGAACGGAAGAGCCACTTACTCTGGTCTTGAATACGAGGCCTAATCCTGATCCTGATTCTGGGGAGTTTCGACCAATGAGCTCCTCTAATTCCCACCACATATCCGGTACTGAAGGGTTATTGCGTGAATCACTAAGGGCTTCTGCGGTAAAGCGAGATAATAAAGAAGCCAGGTGGATATGGTGGAGAAAAGACAAGCTTGTAACACATCCCGATTTAGGAGTCCCTCAGAATGTCATGGGGATTCCACTAGCCCTTCATTGTTTCTTGTATCGCGGGGGGGGGGGGGCCGAAGAATGTTTCATCGACGCTCGACGAAAATGAGAGACTTCTGGACCTCGGTTGTGGATCAGGGACGGTCTCAAAGGGAAGCTCTAAGAAGCCCAATTATCGGTCAGAGCAGCTATAGAAATGACAAACGCTTCAAAATATTGAAATTTCTGATCCTTCAATGGTTTCGTGGCTGGAACTGCTTGCACAAAGGTGAACGTTGAATTGTAAGAGTCCCCTTCAACGGCACGACAAGTTTTGTTGATGATAACTAGCCCTGAAGGACCGCCTCGTAGCTCCATGATGCGCAAAGCGACAATTTGAATTCTTCGAGACAATGGGGTTAGCTCTCGAGGAGCGTCGACGGGGAAAAGGAAAAATGAAGTTCAATTCGCTCGTAACGTGAGAAAACGTGTAATTGAATTGGCGGTCAGATGGAAGAATAATGGCTAAGTGGGCTCGAAGCGGCGGTAAAGGGCAGTTTGACGCCCAAGTTCACAAAAGAGCCTCGAGACCTTGATGCTAGTGAGCTTCCTGGCAGGATAGGGTCTCATTCAGGGACTCACCAGGCGAAGCTGCCGAATATCGTCGAATTCTAAGAGGGATAAAATGATAAACCACACGTCTGAATCGTCGAGATAGCGGTGGGAGGATAATTGTGGCATTGGTTCCCCCGTTTTGAAGAAGTGAGGGTGACAACAGTCAGGAACGGATATTATAGAGGAGTCAAGGAATAATTAGACCGATCGTTTTCCCCCGCATTGTTGCTGTTGCCAATGATACGGGTCTTCCGGTGGCTTATGGGAGGAACAGGTTTAAAGAGGTTGTCACAAGCGCTTGTGCAGGGTCCAACTTGGACCTCATTTCAAACTTCAACCCTGAGTACAATCCCAACATCTCATGGCAACGCGTCGTTCCTCCAGACGTACTCGACAATATATTTTTGTACGCAGCGTACGCTGTTCCTTATGGCAAGAGACGTGATTTACGACTGGTTGCGAAACGGTTCAATACTCTGTAAGTTCTTGTTTGTAATCCTCATCTTCTACATTTCATGTCATTGAACAGCCTGGTGCCTATCTTCAAGGCCACTTCTCTTCGCTTTGAAGACCAAGAACAGCTCACCCATACCTTAGCTCAGCCTAATGGAACACAACACGCAATATACATCGACGCGTCCCGGCTCTCCGGCGCAGACAAGAAGCCCATTCAAGAGCTCATTAGTACCTCATCACATGTTCGCGGCCTTGCTTTCTGGTCAATTCCAGACGTGGTCGAACAATTGGCCGCCTTGGCACATCTAGAAGTCTTCTCCATTCGATTCACTTATGACTTCGGTGTTGGCGTCGACGTTTGCACTGACGACGGCTTTATACAGCCCATCTTCAAGTCGCTGACCCATCTATACTGCGATTATATTGCACCCTGGGCAGACGACGAATATAATGCCGATTTCCCTGTTGCGGCTTTCCCGGTACTCACCCATGCCGCGTTCAATTTCCTGAACCTGGAGACTGTGGAGAACGCTCATCCTGAGCTCATGTTTGATGGGGCGGAGAAATTTTTGAAGATTACTAGCCTTCAAAAGCTGATATTCCGCATTGACAGGTTGCCATAAGAATACCAGTCGTCGAGAGATAATGCGGACTTCCTGGATGAATGTAGGAAATGGTTAAATACCGAAAGCGAACAATGTAAACGGCGTATGTCTGACCCCAGAATTGTCGTGGTTCGGATGGTGTTCTTTCATCCCGAAAAGGAGGAGAATCATTTCGATTTCCTCGATAGGCTGTGGAAAATGTCACAGGACGCATTCGAAACGCTGTAGCCGAAGGGTAGGTCCACCCCAGATATCTCAGTCTGGTGTTCAATTACTCATGATACACTTCTCCAGCTGTTTATGGGCAGCCACCGACCTCTAGAGATAGACTCGCAATCTTGAAGCTTGTCTCAGGAGTGGAAGACTGGCGGGTCGGGCATACGAGCCGACTCGGGATATCAGAGTCATTGCGTTAGTTATTTGGCACACTTCAAATTTATAAGGTATAGACTTTCACACCTCACACTCAATCTGGTATAAACAAATTTCCCCTTTCGGAGATGCCGGCCATGACCCCATCCTTGGCACAGAATTCATTCCGTCATCCGGGATCCCTGAATGGGGTCAACACCGCATAGAGTCACTGCCTCAAAGGTTTTCGATCCGACCCCGGTCCTCTACTATATAATGCAACTGTTGTCAACTTGGGTTCCCCATTGGAACTGGTTCCTTTCATTCTACCTTCATTCCTTTCACACTTTACACGTGTTTTACTCTTCTCTTTCCATCTCGCTGCTAGTCATGCGTTTTTCCTCGCTCATTTCACTCCTTGTTGCTTCTGCTGTTATGGTGGCTGCTGCCCCTGTTCCTAGGTAGGTTTTCCTGATTTTTCATCCCATAACAGACACTCCTAAATAATTGGCTTGTAGTTTCCCGTGTTTGGATCCCACATCGGCTGAATGTCTTGCTACGGGAGCTGGCTTTGGAGATGCTTCTGAGTGCGTGATAGTTTTGTTTAATTGCTCTCGCGGTGGTACCTAAACGGACATTTAAAACAGTGGACCATGCGTGGATGGAACACAGTCCTCATGTATTGGCATTCGTTCGATAGAGTCAGTTATAGCCTCCCCTTAGTAAAATCCTGGATTGTGCTGACGCTTTTACGTTCAAAGATTCCCGTGTTTGGATCCTGAATCACCGGAATGTCTCACCACAGGTGTTAGTTTTGGGGATGCTGACTCGTACGTGTTCTTTGATTTTCCCTACAGTTAGGTTCTAGAACTGATGAAGAGTCCAATATTAAGTGGTGCTTGTGTGGATGGTACACAGTCTTCGTGTATTGGGCTTTGAGATTTGATTCTCTCATTGGCAGGAGTAATGAAGCTTGGAGGAACAAGTCTGTAACTTTTTAGCACATTCGAGATCACTGTATGTGCTTGTATGACTACATCTAGTGAAGCAAGAATTTTGAATTGTCCTGATATGTATGTCCCTCAGTTCGGGTTTGAGGGCGTTGATCAAGTAGCTTCTGCCGCTGACCAATACAAGAGCCCTGCGAACAGTATTTCCTAGAGCCAACCAAAAGCCTTATAAATATCAAAAGGAACCGTTTTCTCCTTAAATACAAACTCCGCACACTTCCTTGAATTCAGAGGAAGTATGTTGACACCTAACAACTCGCATATCGTCACTCCTCATCGCCTTCAACTCAGCCATAACTGTGCGTGTCTCCTCTCGTTCCTTTTCTTTCATAACCGACCCTTGGTAAAAAGCCATAAACTGGGCATCTGTACCTGCTTGAATCATATCACTTATATAAATAGACAAGCTTGCATCATCACGGCGCCCTTGCGTCCAATCACCCAAAAGCAACGATAAAAGCGTGAGACATCTCAGCCGAAGAATTGTGGGTAGACATGTGGGGAGAGCACCATATTGCGAAAGTGTAAGAGTTTGAAGATTCGGAAGGAAAACTATTGGGGACTCGGAAAGACGTTTGAAGAAGAGTTCTGTATAGCGATCGCGGCTGGTGCCAGCTATAGCTGAGTAAGGCCCGGATATGAGAAGGGTGAGATGTCTGATATTTGGCGTTGTTTTTAGTAGTGGAATAAGAGACTTTGAATTGATGGAGTCGACCCAATCGAAATGGAACTCTCTCAACGTCGTAGCGCATCCTGATCTGCTCACAAGAGCCTTTATCTGAAGAAAGATATCTTTCCTGGGGGTCAGCGGATAGGGGTTCCCGGTCTTGGGATAACGAAGCGTGAGGGTTTCGAGGTTTGGAAGGGTGATGGTGTCAAACTCTTTTGAGAGGTCTTCTTCCAGTTCGATTTGAAGGTGTCGGAGGGAAGGGAAGAACATCGGGCTGACCTTGCGCCGAGACGGAATGGCCTGTAACAATGGTATAAACATTTCGAGAGAATAGAGACTGTGATGTGTCTCCAATAGAGCGAGCAGTTCTATAGACCTCTCCATCTTTACGTGTGTGATTTGCGACCACGGTAAGATCCCAATGAGCCCTGGTGGGATAGCACCACTCATAGAAAATGAACGGAGGTTAGGGAAGGAGAGGTGGGTTATATCCCATCCATGGAGAATCGGCATCCTGGATAGTTCGAGAGTTTCTAAAATCCCGAAAGTCTTTACATCGCTATTGGCGGATGAGGGAGCTTCCACGTTGTCGGTTCTGGATGCAACAGACAACGCAGGACATCGCAAGACGCGAATTCTTTGCAGGTGAGGCTCCAAGAGAGTCAAGGACAAATGGATGACCCTCTGAAATTTCACGTCCTCGATGGTAATATCCAAAGGGCATGCCTTCGAACGGTAGAGGTAGACTTCCAGCATTTTCTCATACTGAGGCCTCGACGTGTCAATATATACCTGGGTCCACAGCTGTGGCGACGAATGGGCGAGCTTACGCCATGCAGAACACACTTGGCTCATGATGATAGGCGGAAAAGATCCTTTCTTGGGAGATCTGGTTCCACTCAAATTATCCTCGAGACACTTGAAAATTTCCACTAGGGTTTCTGGGACAAGTCGACGAATGATAGCAGTTTCTGCCGTATAATTAAAAACGAACTTCTCTAGTGTTGATTGCTCCTGTTCCACTAAATGTGCAACTCTTTGGAGGTGTTCGAGAATTTCACCGCACCGGGTAAGACGGGACTGAATGTTGGTGATGTCGGATGCAGAAGGAGAGGTGGTGGACAAGGAGTTGAATTCATAGGGACGAGCAGGGGAGATAGCAAGAGTTCGTGTATAGGTGTGTTCGCAGACTTCGCAAAGCGGTATCTCGGTGTGCTCGAGAGAAGTCATGGTGTTAGACTAGAAGTGAAAACTGAGAACGGAGTAAAATGGATGAAACTCGACGAACCAAGTAGGTGGAAGAATCTGAGGCTTCAAAACAAATTTCGAACGAAGTATGTTTTGAATGTAGTCAAGATTCGAATAGTTCAGTAGACCGCTAGGAATATTGAGGTTATGGCCGTTCGGGACAAAAAACAAATTCGTGTGAACTGCTGTTGCCTCTGGCACTATGATCTTTTTGAGTCACAACCTCAGTCACAGTGAGAAAGACTCTTCCTTCTCTGTATTTATCAAGTGCATAATTCAGGGTTGAGTTCTTTGTTGCCATGCCCTATCTTTTTATCCTTGAATAGCTCTTCCCTATGGTGCACAGTGGTGTCATGTCTTCGAAAATAGTGGCTGCTCTCTCCTTACATACAAACTTGACATAGTTCCCTGAAATCCGAGGAAGAATGTCGACATTTGATGAATTCCCAACCATCACCCTTCATCTTCCTCAGCTCAGCCATAACCTTCCGCGTCCCTTCTTGTTCCTTTTCTTTCATATTCAACAATGCAGATGAACGCATAAACTGCAAATCACTACTTCCTTGGCCCCAGTCGTTCGCACCAATAGATGAAGATGTAGACTCAACCTTGCTTCCCTCACTCCAATCTCCCAAAACCAAAGACAACAGTGTAGGCCGCCTCGCATAAAGTATCATTAGTAGATAAGTGGATAAAACAGCATATTGTGAGAGTGTGATGGTTTGAAGGTGTGGAAGGAAAGTCACTGGGGAGGCAGAAAGGCGTTCAAAGAGGAGTTCAGCGTAGGTGTTGTTGTTATTGTCACGGGAAGGCTTGGATATGAGGAGAGTGAGATGTTTGAGGTTTGGGGTTGTTTCCAATAGTGTGATGAGATGCTTCGAATTTGCAGACCCTCCCCAATCTAACTCAAGCTCAGTCAACGTCGCCTCACACCCTGACCTAATCACAAGACCCCTCAAATTGAAAAGAGAGTCGTTTAGGCTGAAACTCTGAGGATTACTGTATCGGGGCTCGGGATGACTAAGAGCGAAGGATTCGAGGTTTGGAATGGTTAGAGTTGTAAGGTCATCTACGAATTCTGGGGCTTGGTCGAGTTCGATTCGAAGGTGTTGGAGGGGAGAGAAGAAAAACGACCTCTTGCTCTTTGTCAGGTGAGACGAAAATGACCCAAAAGTATTGAACCTGAAAAGTTCGAGAGAACGGAGACAACGATGTTCCTCTAATATAGCGAGCAACTCCATGGATCTCTCCATCTTCACATGAGTGATCTGGGCCCATGGTAATAGCGTGATGAGCGCTTGTGGGATAGTCCCAAGCATAGAAAATGATTTAATGTTGGGGAAGGAGAATTGGCCTATTTCCCATCCAAGAGAAATCGGCATTTTCGATATTTCGAGAGCTTCCAAAACATTGAAAGTCTTTACAGGCTCGACGTCTAGTGACGAGGTTTCATTGGGAATCCTGCTTGAAATACATGCCAGAGGACATCGCAAGGAGCGAATTCTGTGCAGGTGAGGTTCGAAGAGAGGTGAGATCATCCTCTGAAACTGCACTTTTTTTAAAGTAATATCCAAAAGGCATGGCTTCGAGCGATCGAGATAAACTTCCAACATTTTTTCATACCTGGGGCTGGATGTGTTGACAGAAATCTGGGTCCACAACTGCGGGGTCGAATGAGCTAGCACTCGCCATGCAGAGCACACCTGGCTCATAACGACAGGTGGAAAGTACAGTTTCCCAGAAGATACAGTTTTATTCACGCCTTCCTCGAGACACATGAAAATCCTTACAAGGATTTCTGGGACGAGTCGACGAATGGCGGCAAATTGCGCCGTATAATCTGAAACGAACTTCTCGAGGGCTGATTGCTCCTGTTTTACAAGATAAGCAACTCCGTGAATGTGCTGGAGAAGTTCCCTGCATCTGGTGAGATAGGACTGAATCTGGGTTAGGTGGGATGCAGGGGGAGAGGTGGTAGACAGGGAGTTAAATTCGTACGGACGAGCGGGGGAGATAGCAAGTGTTCGCGTATAGGAGTGTTCGCAGACTTCGCAAAGCGGTATTCTTGAGTGCTCGAGAGATGTCGCCATAGAAGACTAGAAGTGAAGGATGAGGAACAGACACAACGAATGAAACTCAACAAACTAAACAAGCGAAGAATATGAAGTTCCAAGACAAATGTTGAGGGGAGTATGTTTGAACGTAATCAAGCTTCAAATAAACCGCTGGGAATTTTTAGATTATGGAGGTTCAGGACAAGAAACCAACCGGAGTCATCTGCCGTGACTGCTACGAGTAATACAATGTCACGGATGATGTTTATAAACTCCAATCGACAGTAAACGTGGATTCTTCTCTATATTTCGTTAGTACGTAACGCAAGGTTATGTTCTTTGTAACTTAACCCCAACCTTTTATCCTTCGGAAAAAGTCTAGAATTTTCGAAGAAAAGAAGCAAACTTTCTCTCCTTACATACAAACTTTACACGCTTTTCTGAACTCTGGAAAAGCATGCTGACACCTAATAACTTTCCACCCATCCCTCTTCATCCTCCTCAACTCTGTCATCACCTTCCGTGTCTGCTCTAATTCCCTCGGTCCATCTCTACTTCCTTTAGTCCAATCACCCAGAACCAAAGATGAAAGGGAAGACCATCTCAAACGAAGAATCGTAGGTAAGTACGGGGATAGGACAGCATATTGTGGGAGTGTGAGGGTTTGGAGGTGTGGAAGGAAAGTGACTGGGGATGCGGAGAGACGTTCGAAGAAAAGTGCAGTAGGATTGTTGTCGTTGTCGCCATCATTTGTATCTTGTGAAGAGGGTTTGGAAATTAGGAGTGTAAGGTTCTTGATGTTTGGTGTTATTTCCAACAGTGGGATGAGGTACTTTGAATTTGCGGAACCGCCCCAGCCAAAATCAAGTTCGTTCAGTGTTGTTTCGCATCCAGACCTAGTCACAAGATCTTTTATAATAAGAAGAGAATCTTCGGTGAAACTCTGTGTACCGATGTACCGTCGCTCGGGAGGACGCAGAGCGAAGGATTCGAGGTTTGGGACGGTGAGAGAGTTGAGGTCGCTAAGGAGACTTGGTACTGTGGATAGCTCGATTCGAAGTCGTCGGAGGGAAGGAAAGAAATTTGGTTTAGAAACTGGAACAGCTCCTGTTTGAGCCCCGAACAGGGCAAATGTTAGGGAGGACGACGTGAAAAGTTCGAGGGAACGAAGACAACGATGTGTCTCCAGCAAAGCTAGTACTTCTGGGTTTCTCTCCATCTTGACGTGAGTGATCTGTGACCATGGTAATGACGTGATGAGTGTTTGTGGGATATTTCCACTCATGGAGAATGATTTAAGGTTCGGGAAGGACAGGTCGTCTAACTTCATTCCATAGTCAGGCATTTTGGATAGTTCAAGCGTTTCCAAAATCTTGAACGTTCTTACCACATCGATGCTAGTGGAATGGGGTTTAACGGATTGCCTCGATGCTATAAATCGCACGGGACACCGCAAGACGCGAACTCTATGGAGATGAGGTTCGAAAAGAGTCAACGAAATATCGTTGATGAGGGCAATTTGGGTGCTATCGACGGTAACATCCAAAGGACAGTCCTTCGAACGATCGAGAAAAACTTCAAGTCTCTTCTCGTACCTAAACCTAGAGGGGTCGAGGGAAATTCGAGCCCATAGATGTGGTGTCGAATGAGCTAGCCATCTCCACGCAGAGCACACTTGGCTCATAATGACAGGAGCCAAAGATATACGCTTTGAAGATCCCGCTGCACTAGAATCCTCCTCGAGACACTCGAAAATCCTTACTAGGATTTCTGGGACGAGGCGGCGGATGGCAGACGTTTGCGTCTTGTAGTCAAACACAAACTTCTCTAGGGTAGTTTGTTCCTGTTCGATGAGATACGTAGCTCTTCTGAGGTGTTGGAGGATCTGAGTACATTGAGCAAGGCAGGACTGGATCTGCACTAGGTAGGATGGAGGGAGGGAGGCGGTGGATGAAGAATTGAATTCATATGGACGGGCGAGAGAGGTGACGAGAGTACGGGTATATGCGTTCTTGCAGACATTGCATAGTAGGATCTCGGTGTGCTCAAGAGATGACATAGTGGGAGACTAGAGACGGATGATGAGGCAGGGACAAGATCAGACTGAAGCTCAGCGAACTGGATGAAGAGTCTGCAGGGTCCAAGATAAATTCCAACCAAAATATAACGGCACACGATCAAGATTCACAACGTTTCAAATAAGATGCCAAGAATAATCAGATCATGGACGTCCGGGACAAGAAGCGAAGTCGCGTCGTTCCGTGTCTGGTTTGCCGGCTACCACCACGATGGTCTTCACACAGCTCAACTCCACCGAGAAAGACGCTTTCTTCTCTTTACTCGATGAGTGCGTAAAACTATTCGTAGTGCTTGTGAAAGTAAATTTCTCATTCAATTTGGTTTGAAGCTAGATATTTCCAGTCTCGACCTGAGATCTTCAATGCCGAATCTGCTGCTCCAGCTGCTCCAGCACCGAAGCCTGCCAGAACGTTTCCATCTGCGGTACCAAGTCTTCCTATTTATTGATCATCGATGTCCGTTGTGAACATATTGTTTGTGTAGGGACACCAGCATAACTCATCAATAGACAAGCTTCAGTCATCCAAGGTATATACATGCTTGCTATCCATCCATAGTTTCATTGATCTTATGTCTCCTTCTCCTCCAGTCTTTTGGTCATGTAGACACGTCCTCCAAGACGAATGCATTTCTTACATTGCGGAAGACGGATAACAGCAAGAATACTACTTCCCCACCACCCATACGAGCAGCGCTCGGTCAACCCAAGAGTTCGTTTACACCTCCTCCAAGTCGATCCGCGCCTCCTTTAAAGCCGAAAGAGCCTGAGGGTCAATGGGCGGAAGCCTTGTATGACTATGTCTCGGAGGTAACCGGCGGTCCTGGCTTTGTTTGGAGGGTTTGATACTTATTCGTTTTACAGGAAGCGGGAGACCTCCAGATTCGAGAAGGCGAACGGGTACTAGTTACTGAACAGACGTCAAGCGAGTGGTGGACTGGTGAATTTGAGGGAAAGAAAGGCTTATTCCCGGCTACTTATGTTAAGCTGTTGTAAAGGGGTGGAATGAATTACGTAACCAAAACCATCTTGATCGACGACTTGCTTCAGCCCATGACCATATGAAGAGCTTTAAGAAGAGTTTGGTAGGGGGTTCTCCCTTCAAATTTTATTTAATATTCTGTTCATATTCTGATTTACCAATGATTAGCTACGCAAGGCGTCGGGCGACTCGTCGAAGAAGGATGGAGGGAAGCAACAGATGGGGAATAATACCTCCTCGAGCGCGGGGAGCACGAGCAGCGTCAACAGCAGCAGTAGCAACAGCAGCAGCAACACATCCATTGCCGCGAAACCCTTGCCGCCTCAACCGCCAGCACCGGCCGTCGCTGCCGCGCCCTCGATCGTCGTTGTTGGTGCAGCAGACACTGGTGCCGACAATGGCCTGCTCGCCAACAATCCGCAGTTTACGCCAACTTCTCTCATTGGCGGCGACACTCCCCCTAGAAACAATGCTCTCAACAGATTACGACCAGGTCCAAAAGATACAATTCCGATTCAGGGCAAGCCACCCCGCAAGCAGCGGTCCTCCCGTTTCGTCGTTACTGAAAAGGTGGATATCGAACGTCTTCCTCCCTTTATGGGTCAGTTTATATTCTCAACTTACATTTTCCCTAACGACTTACATTTTTCCTGACAGAAACTCCGCCGAGCGAACGGCCCCAACTGTTTATCAAGAAGCTCCATCAGTGTCGCGTCCTTTTCGACTTTAACGACGCCAGCGCAGAGCTCAAGGGCAAACAGATCAAGGCTCAGACCCTCCACGAGATGCTCGAATACATCACCACCCAACGCGGTGTCATCACAGACAACATATACCCCGAGGTCGTCAACATGGTGTGTTTGATTTTGTTGCTGCCTATTTCTTTCTCCGCCTTTTTTTACTGATCCCTGTCTGTTTATGTAATCTTTGTATAGTTTGCCACCAACCTCTTCCGCTCCATACCTCCTCCCGTAAATCCGACCGGCGAAGCCTTCGATCCGGAAGAAGATGAACCCGTTCTCGAGCTCGCCTGGCCGCATCTCCAGATCGTTTACGAATTCTTCCTCCGCTTCGTCGAGAGCTCAGACTTTAACACGAACCTTGCAAAGCGCTACATCGATCAGGGCTTTGTCATCAACCTCCTCGAGCTCTTCGACTCCGAGGATCCTAGAGAACGTGACTTCCTTAAAACAACCCTCCACCGAATCTACGGCAAATTCCTCAACTTGCGAGCCTTCATTCGTCGCTCCATCAACAATGTCTTTTACCACTTTGTCTACGAGACAGAGAGGCACAATGGCATTGCCGAATTGCTGGAAATTCTCGGATCCATCATCAACGGATTTGCGCTCCCGCTGAAAGAAGAACACAAGATCTTCCTTACGCGTGCACTCATCCCTCTCCACAAAGTCAAGAGTTTATCACTCTACCACCCTCAGCTCGCCTACTGCGTCGTCCAGTTCCTCGAGAAGGACCCTGCACTAGCGGAGGACGTGATGCTGGGCTTACTCAAGTACTGGCCCAAAGTGAACTCACCCAAGGAGGTCATGTTCCTTCACGAAGTCGAGGAAGTGCTGGACGTAACGGATCCCATCGAGTTCCAAAAGATTCAGGTGCCGCTATTCAGGCAATTGGCACGGTGCATCAATAGCCAGCATTTCCAAGTTGCAGAGAGGGCGTTGATTTATTGGAACAACGATTATGTCGTTAATTTGATGAGCGATAATTTGGCTGTAATTTTGCCCATCGTGTTTCCGGCCTTGTATGCGAATTCCAAGTCGCATTGGAATCGGTGCGTTTCTTCTTCCATTTATGCTATGAGTGCTTTTGGCTTATGGTCGATTCGTTTTATTTAGGACGATTCATGGGATGGTGTACAACGCATTGAAACTCTTCATGGAGCTCAACCCCGACCTCTTTGACGAATCGATGCACCAATACCGACAACGTCAAATCGAGTGAGTTCTTCCCTTTTTACATCTCCACACATCCGCTCAACGCGTTCCTTCTTCTATAGCGAACAACAAGCTGCAGTCCGTCGATACGAAATCTGGCAACGTATGCGTTCCCAAGCACTCACAAATGCTTCGGGTAAAATCCCTCAAGCATTCCACGACGTTCCTCATGCTCCACCTCCACCTGAACCTACTGTCCAAGATGCGGACATTATGGATTTGAGTATGGAGTTGAGTGCTGCTACTATTGATGACATGGGTCATGAAGGTGGGATGGGTATGGGTGAAGTGGATGAACATGGAGTTGAGAGAGTGCCGCATGCTGAGAGTGGGTTGGCTATTCATTAGCTTTTTTGGAAGTGGAAGAGGACGAGGAGAGATTTGTTATTACGACCTGTTTGTTAGTATTTTTCTATTCACTGCTATGTCTCTGTCTCATTATAAAGTATAGTTTTTTTTTCTGATATCATCCTCCCTCCTCTCGTTTCCCCCCTCCCTTCTCTCTCTATTTTACTCCAACTCTCGAACACGTATAGTTTTGTTGTAGAAGAGGATTTAGTTGAAATCGATGTTGTTCTGTAGCGTTTTTTCTCTCTTTTGTTAATTATGTTCTTTGTCAGTCAAGTTTGTCTCGCTGTTTTGGACGGTTGCCCCAAAAAATGTAGAATTTGGGTAGTGGAAATACAAGTATATGGTTCCTCTTTCCCAAAACCACAGACGGATTTCATCAACGACCTGCTAAATGTCTAACATCGTCCCTCTGATTCCAGCCAGCACCACTACCACCCTCACTCTGCATTCTTTCAAACGTCTTTTGAAGATCCGTCCATTCCGTTGCGTGGGGAAAGGCCAAATCCCCAATATCATAAATGTACAATATTCCATCACTTCCACCAAGAGCAGCTCTTCGACCTTCCTTTCGATCCCAATGGAGCTTGTTGATTGCTCGTTTTGAAGGTATTGAGGTGGATGTTACGGGAACCTAAAAGAGTTTTTTTTTCTTAGTTGAGAAAGACTGTAATGAGGATAAAAATGACTTCACCTCTGTATTTACATTCAAATTCCAAACATCAAACTTCCCCATTCCATCAACAGTTCCAAATACAGCCGGATGCGTTGGATGCCAACGAACATCATAAACATAATCACCCGCTTCATCAAATGAATAAAGTGGGGAAATCGAACGAGGAGTCGTCGATGGTTTTCGAAGACTATGTGCTCTCCACAACTTCACAGTCCAATCTACACTACTCGTTAAAAATATATCCGAAAAGTCAATGGAACCCTGCGCGGAGAGTGGATGGAAGTGGAGTCCCGTTATGGGAGCGAAATGGCCTTTGTATACGTCGTTTTGGTTTAAGCCGGCTTTGGATCCACCTGCGCGTTGGTCATAACGATTGGCATGGTAGACGTTTCCTTCTTCTGTACCAACCCAGAATGTGGATGTATCGTTGTCTGGGAAATCCAAAGACATGATGGCGACTTCGTTGGTCTTGTGATGACCTGCATGGAATAATTCAAGGGTGTCTTGAGGTTGAGCAAGCATGTCGACGAGCCAACTGCAGACTAAGCCATCGGTACTGGTAGTGATGAGATTGTTCGCGTTGTGAGTGCCAACCATGCGAATGGCGTGAACTGGGTGGGTGTGGCCAGTAGCAGCAGACAGAGGTGTTTTGAGGACGGGAAGATGTTTTGACCGTGTGTCCCAAAGCAAAATTTGGCCAGAGTATGTTCCACCGAAAATGAGATTTGGATGGAATGGAGAAAAGGTCACGGACAGGACATCGGACTGTGGTAAACATGTGAGTTAGGAAACGAAGACTCAAAGGAAAAGACAGACGGACCTGGGCATAGAAAACAAACTCTGGGCGGTCTGCCATCCGTAGATTCCACACTGCGACGATGCCTTCCGGTTCGTTGAGAGCCGCGCGATTCTTGTTATAAGACGTAACGCTAAGTTCAGGGAACTGGAATAATTTGAGTTAGAATTGAAAAGGAGCTGAAACCCAATTCCCACACTACCTTGGGCGACCAGTCGATATCCGTAATAGACCGGTTCTTGCTATACATCTCATCGTAGAATTCGCAAACGCGTACCACTCGGTTCCCTTCTGAATTGTCCCTGATGGAAAAGTAAGAAAAAGATGATTTCACAGAATAGATCATGCCTCTTACGTACATGTCGTTATCCGTGTTTACCACATAGTCCTCCATAAAATCGTATGTGTCGCTCAATATTCGATGAACATATTTCGTTGACTGCTCTACGAAGTCGACGAAATCTGGGGCAACCAAGATGCTGGATTTTTCTTCCTCTGATAACTCTGTTCAGGAATGGGCAAAATTACGTTGAGAATGGTGATATTGATAAGGTGAAACCCGGCTTACCTCGAATTTCGAGCTCAATTGCCCGTTCCAATTCCTCGCTTAATTGTTTCACCTCTTCCTCCAAAGCCTTTCTCTCCAGTTCGAAGGCAGATTCGCGCTCTTGCTGGAGTCGAGAAGAATTCGTGACTTGCGAGTCGTCGGGCTCTACCAGAATCGTCTGGATTTCTTTACTGTAAAGGACTCGCTCCTTCGAAGAGAAATTAAGTCAAAAAGTGTAGATATGGAGAGCAGAAGAACGGACTTTTGGAGGAAGTTCGAAGAGCTCTTGTTCCAGGTCGACAAGGGCAGGAGTGTGGGGTAGCGGTAAAGGCCTGAGGTGGGCTTTCAGGATGGACAAACCACTTCATAATCGCAATAAGTACTTCTCGGGCAAGGTGTCTGTCCTAGATGCATTTACAGAGCCTGTGTCACAATAAGTCAGCTGAATGCCGCGCCAGAACAAAAGATGGAAGAGACCTTCAGGTTCATTAGTCTGATCCAATTTGTGCCTCCTCGAATCTGATGTTTCTCCAAGAAGTCGGTCTACAAGCTTGTATAATTCTTTCTTGCGAGTTCCAATGGCCGAAGTGGCCTAACGCTGAAAAAGTAAGAGAGTTGAACAACGGGGTACAAACATCAAGGTCACCCACTCCACCAGTTGTCTCTGTGCCACCACCACCAAGTCTATTATCCCGACGAGCTATACGTTGTATCTTGAGTTCCTCAAGTTCTGCTTTCCTGGCCTGGAGCCGGGCTTTCTTGGCTTCAAGTTCTGCTCTGAGTTGCTGAGACATGGTCGTGGTTCAAGTCAAGGTGTTACTCAAGGGAACCGCCGCAAAATCCGTGCCTCCGTTTCTCTTGCTCTAGCTTTGAGTTCAATCAAATATGTAAGCTGACGTAAGAAATACTCGTGGTCAACATATCCAAGGTTGAGCTAGTCAAGCCATTCCTCCCTAATTTCGCTTAGCTTATATTCGGACATCTGTTCCCAAGTCTTAGCTTGAGAAACCACCCGGTCTCATATTTTCCAGCAGGATTCTTGATCTCGTGCTGGATCCAAGCCCATTGGGTATTCTCCAACAATGCTTGGATTGGCTCTCTTCTCCAGGGATTAAACAATTGCCGGGTCCTCACGGTATGCATTAGCTCACAATGCAAAGCTGAACCACCCTCTCGCTTTCTACTCATATGCTTCAGCTTTTAAAATGGATCAGACGACCCCTAGTTCCCCAGAAATGCACCACCTCATAATGTTGTCCTGTACGTCCTTCCAATTACATTCATCTCTGGTCCCTGTTCAATGAAGAAACGGATCATCCCCATGTTCCCCCAAAAAACTCAGGATCATTCACTGCTAATCAGTACTTTTTCCATTAATATTCACGTATCCTCTTTTCTCAACACAGAAATCGACAACCTCCAGGCCCTCGAATGGGCAAGTGTTACCAATCCCGGGGTGTCAATTTTCTGGTTGTCCCAAACATTTTATGTTCTATTAGCTATCTGAAATAGGTCTCACAAAGTTTTTGACCACCTAGTTACAGAGAGTTGTTGTCCTTTCTCTTGAATAAAGCAATCTTATACCCAAAGATATTCAATTCCCTAATCACGGCTGATAAAACAGTAATTCCCTGAAATTACCAAAAACATAAGGCTCAGCTCTCAGCAAAGTCCAAGAAACGAAGTTCAGGTGATGGGAATTGAGATTGAGAAAGCATGAATTCAGCCACCTCCTTCAGCTGGCCAAAGTCCTCATTGACATTTTTATCATTTCGAACGGAGAGAGACTGTAGTTTCGGGGCTGATATCGGAGGAGAATGTATACATGAAGATGTGACTGTGAAAGTCTCGAGGTTCGGCATGAGGATAGGAGGGGTGGGGGCTTGCTTATCACTGGCATCCAATCTTCGAAGCTGTCCCTGGAAAGGACCAAGATCAACATGGACGTGACGTAGATTCGGTAGTTGTAAAATGGAATCCCATTTCTTCTTGTGCCAGCGATAATGAGGGCTGGCTGGATTGTCATGGGGGTCCAGTTGACTCAGACAGTAGCTAGTGATTTGGAGGTTTGAAACAGTTTCGGATATTTCATCTGGTAAACCAACAGAGGGACAGAGCCCTTTATAACTCAAGGAGATTAGTTTGGGTGCACGAAGATTCCGGAGAAAGACGAGACCGGTGTCCTCTTTCAATGGTTCTGGAGAATCTGGTCCTCTTCCCATTCCGACCTTGAGATAAATATAAAGGTGGAGGAGCTCTGGGAGGACAAGAAATGATAGAGCGCTTGGACCCATCAACTGGTGGTACTTCAACACGGGGTATTGGAGCGTGAGTGAAACAAGTCGTTCCATGTTGAGACCTTCGGTAGAGGTAGAATAAGGGATGAATGTCTCGAGCGGACACTTCAGGTGAACTGAAAGTGGATACGAGGCCTTCATTCTCCATGTGAGCACCCTAATGCCTCGTTGGTCATGATACCACCATGGGAGGTGAATGTCACTCCAAAGACTTGGTTCCCGTATCATCGTTAAAAACCAGTGCCTGGATACACAGAGAAGGCGCCATGGAAGAGCGCCTGGGTAGCTGCTTTCTTGTAAAGTTAACTGGATGATTTGGTAAAATACCTCGTTTGGGAGTCGATAGACTGGGACGCGGACGGCTCGGCTGAAGTTGCCGATAGATAATAGACGAGGTCGCAGATGGTTATCCGTTTCTGGAGAAACTGGAAACCCGAGAATATCGAAGTTTGAGCTCTGTACAACCTGTTTGACGAGGTTGTACACCTCCCGTATCCGAAAAGTTGTGGGAGCATCGTCTCCGTGCCAAGGGCTCCAAACAGCCGAAACACCAAGATAGAATGACTTACAAAACTTTAGAGCTTGGTATTAAGGACTTGAGAGAAGAGCATACAATATGGTTATCATCCAAAGATGACTGGTGTAAGAGCTGAATTAGTCTCGAGGCTTCAGATACTAGGCTGGATTCCTCTTGATAGACTGAGGTATTAACGAGTTCTACCATTGATTCCGGGATGGGGGAGGCACCTAGAGAAAGAGGAAGAGTTAAACTGGACATGGAGATGGGGGTTTAGGTTGAAGCTCGAATGTTGTTTTCCGCAGTAAAAGCTGTGTTGAGTTTGAACCCATCCGTCTTTCGGTACTGTCCCAGTTATATAGCATTTAAATCCATTCAACAAGCTTCTACCAAGCTCATGGTAGTAAAACACGGAAAGGATTGAGCGAGCAGGAGTAGGACCCAGCCGATCGAGGACTCATGAAGGCCAAAAGTTATCCTTATGGGTTAATTTTGATGGAGGCTTTTTATCCAACACCTCTTGTGCTCTTGCCTAGGATGGGTTTATTATGAGAAGATGCAAGGATCTCAGTGGCTGTTGATGAACATATGGGGGAGTGTATTATTTTCAACACTGAACTGGGTCATTCGAGATGGACCTACAATTGAGCTACAGCAGCTCAAAACTTTCTTCCGACGTCTTCCAGAGCCTATCGAGAAAATCAAAGTGATTCTCCTCCTTTCTAGGATCATTGTACACCATCCGAACCACAACAATTCTTGGGTTAGACATGTACAATTGACCACGTTCGTTTGCACTCAACCATTCCCTACATTCTTCGAGAAAGTCTACATTATTTCTCAGCGACCGGTCTTCTTCTGGCAAACTGTCAATGCGGAAAATAAGTCGTTCAAGGCTACGAATCTTCAGGAATTTATCTGCCCCATCAAATATAACCTCAGGATAAGCATCCTCTACAGAGGCCTTGGTCAACAGATTGAATGCGACGTGTGTGAGCACTGGGAAGGCCTCAATAGGAACATCGACAGGATCATAACTCTCGTCTCCCCAAGTTTCAATAAATTCGCAGTATAAATGTGTTAGCGACCTGAAGATGGGCTGTGTAACGCCGTCTTCGGTGTACACGTCGACACCAATGCCGAAGTCAAAACTCTCTCGAATGGAGAAGACTTCGAGATGAGGTAAAGCGGCCAATTGTTCGAAGACGTTAATAATCGACCAGAAAGCAAAGCCTCGAACATGTGGTGAGGTATGAATGAGCTCTTGAATAAGCCCCCGGTCAGGATTGCGAAGCCAGGACGCGTCAATGTACAATGCGGGATGTGTTCCGTTAGGCTGGGCTAAGGCATGGGCGACCTGTTCTTGATCTTCAAAGCGAAGAGAAGTGGCATTGAAGATAGGTACGAGGCTGCTCAATGACGTGAAATGCAGAAGATGAAATTTACAATCAAGAACTTACAGGGTATTGAACCGTTTCGCCACCAACCGTAAATCTCGTCTCTTGTCGTGAGGAACAATGTATGCCGCGTATACAAATATAGTTTCAAGAACTTCTGGATAAAGAACGCTTGTTCCGAGGGTTCTTGGGATTGTGCTCATCGACAGTTGAGTGATCAAGGCAAAGGAGGTTTGACCCGACTGATCTTTAGTGCTTCGAGCCTACCTCCGTGGAGGTCTTTCGTTGAATTGCATTGGTGTGGTGCATGTTGTGCGTTTGGAACATTAATCTTTCTGCAGTAACTTAAAAAAGTGCATATAAAGAACGGACTGTATTCCTGTATGGCTCATGCCGGCTAAACATGGAAACCATTGAATGGGCAGGGCGCGGACGGGCACGGAAGCTTGGGGCATGTCACATGTGTTCCTTCTTGGATCTCCCCACCAACCTTGATGGAGGCCTGGGACTCCTTACGCTCCTGGGAGCTCTTTCCTAGGGTGATTTTCATCGACAAGAATATACGGCAATCTTCCTGCAATCATGAGAGTGTCTCGCCTCTTCAGGGATTTAAAAACGGCGACCAATACACGGTCATGGGATGGTCTATCAGGACCTTCTTGGCGCGGCCCGAATTTTCCTCGCTATTCAATATATAAGTAAAGCCACATACGAGCGGAGTGTCGAAGCCTTCCAGGGGCCATCTTTGTCATGAAACACGCGCTCCTCCTCATCCTCCATCTTCAATTAGCCGCCTTCAGTTTGGCGGCCATCGACAGACAGGCCATTGTCTCACGTTACAACCCTACACGAAATGCCTCATCTCTCACAACACCCATGCAAATTGGAAATGGAAACTTTGCCTTTGGGGCAGATATAACTGGCTTGCAAACTTTCCAGCCATACGGCATTCTATCATCTTGGGGATGGAATAACGATTCGATTCCGGCAGGAAAAACGCAGGTTGATATTGATTCGTACAAGGGTGCTAGCTGGCTTGAACATGGTCGACCTGTTCAATATGACTTTGGTGGGGATCCAGTCATTGAGAAGTGGCTCATCAGGTTAGTCTGACTTTCTCTCTTCTCTCCTTGATGCTCACGAAACTTTGAAACCAGCAATCCCAACCGCGTTAATCTGGGGCGCATTGGTCTCATTTTCTATGACTCCTCGGGAGTTCGCCAAGACATTGCCGAAGTTAGCCTGAACTCAACAACCCAAACGACGGACCTCTGGACTGGCATCTTGACGAGTCGCTTCACTTGGGATACGTCTCCTGTTGCCGTGCAGACCGCAGTATCTCAGGAGGGAACAGATGTTGTATCTGTCCAAATCACATCCCCCCTTTTGAAAAATAAACGCCTCGGTCTCTTCCTCGATTTCCCTTGGAACGACGGGACGAATAAGTTCAGTGCGCCATTTGTAGGCACCTGGAATGCAACCGATCATCATACTTCGGAGCTCTCACAGACCAAGAGCAAGGCACAAATCATTCATCGCCTTTCGACCCTTACGTCATACACCTCTGTCTCTGGCGACACGTTCAACATCACAAGAGACTCTGACACCGCACACCGTTATACGATCTTACCAACGACCAACCGTGGTACCACCTTTTCCGTGTCTTTTGCATTTTCTTCACAGCCTGTCAAAGACTCTTTTCCTTTCCAGGCGGTTGCTTCCTCATCTCGAGCCGCCTGGGGCACGTTCTGGCGCAATTCTGGATTCGTCGATTTGGTTAGTCGCTCCACGGACGTTCGGGCAAATGAGCTACAGAGGAGAATTATTCTATCAAGGTACTTGATGAGAGTGAATGAAGCTGGGGACAGTCCCCCTCAAGAGGTGAATTTATGTTTCATAGTCGATTTTGCTTGCTCTTATTCTGTTTTAGTCTGGTCTTGTTAATAACGGCTGGGTGAGTGCTTCATGTAAAACGATGTGTACAATTGCATTGCTTACATACATGTTCGACTCTGCAGTATGGGTTAGTTTTTCCTGTTCTTTGACCGTTTTTTTGCACCCTGAATACTGACAACCTGTCCAGAAAATTCCATATGGAGATGTACTTCTGGCACTCCGCTCAATGGGCTCTCTGGGGGAACTGGGACCTTCTACGACGTTCCTCCTCCATATACTCTCGATTCCTCCCAACCGCTCTTGCTCGAGCTCAAATCCAACAAGGCTATAGCTCCGGAGCCCGATGGCCAAAAATGACAGATCCTTCAGGTCGTTCCGCGCCAGGTCAAATTAACAATGTCCTCCTCTGGCAGCAGCCTCATCCTCTTCTCTTCGCTCAATACGAGTATCGAGCGTTCCCTCAGAAGCAGACTTTGGAGAAATGGGTTGAAGTAGTGAGGGAGACTGCTAATTGGATGAGCGTGTATGCTTGGTGGAATGAGAGTACGAGCGTGTACGATTTGGGTCCACCCATCCACGTCGTATCAGAAGATACTCCACCTAATTCGACGCAAAATCCTGCATTCGAATTAGCATATTGGAGACTTGGACTTGGTTGGGCTCACGATTGGTTAACCAACATGGGTGAACAAGTCCCTGAACAGTGGTTAAAGGTCCGTGAGGGTCTTGCAGCCTTGCCCACGTCGAACGGTACATACGACGTTTACGAGGGGATTAATCCTAATTGGTGGAATATGCCAGAGTCTATTAACGATCATCCTGCGTTGGTTGGATTGCACGGATGGTTACCACCGAGTCCTGGGTTGGATTTGAATATGGCGAAGGTGACGGCTGAGAAGGTTTGGACGCACTGGAATATGTCAAATTGTTGGGGGTCAGTCTTAGTCCTATTTTCTTCAGTTTCTTTATGCTGTTGTTGCTGATTTTTGGTTATCATTTTTCAGGTGGGACTTCCCAATGCTTGCAATGAGTGCTGCGAGAAACGGAGATCCTGAAAAAGCAGTTGATTGGCTTCTTGGTAGAGACTTCGTTCATTTTACGACAAACCTTTTGCTTACAAGGATAATTTAGATCCTCTGTTTCAGTTTGACGATATTGGGATGCCCGTTGGTGGAGTGAGAGTATGTTCAACCTTTTCCTAACTGCTCGAAGATCTGTTTACCCATCTACTCACGACAGGTGCCGACTCCATATTTCCCCGGCAGCGGTGCTCTTCTTTATGCGGTTGCCATGATGGCCGGAGGTTGGGACGGAGCAGACAAACTCACCAGTGCCCCAGGTTTTCCAACAACTGGTTGGGTTGTGAGAACAGAAGGGATCGGTCGAGCATTATGAACTAAATTAATAAAACTCTCATGTAAAATCCAATAATTCACAAGGCACTAATAAGTACTTTATTGAACTCCGCATCATCGTCTGCTTAGCTTTTGGGAGGTTCCTGTTTTGCCTTTTTGCTTGGATGAGCCCATCCGTCATCACCTTTTTGGTCGTGCTGTCGCTTCTTCTCTTGGTGTTTGAGTTCAAGATCTTTACCCTGTTCGCGCTTCTTTTAAGGTCGTTTAAATAGGTCAGGTCCGAATTCAACGTTTTTGAGATTATCTCGCTGCCCCATCTCTAACTGGGCAAGCTAAATCTGTAATTTTGCATGTAAATTTCAGCTTCATGAGCTAAACAAAAAAGGAATGGACATATATATATGAAGCAACGAGGGAGGCTCAAAAAGTACCAACTTGCCTAGGTGTGTAAGGGCAGGAAGCCACATATCAATTGGACAAACTTTTTCGCCTTCAAGGTCCAATTCTTTGCTGCAAGCCCAACGTACAGCGGATTCTCGGAGAATGTATAGTTCTGGGATGGCGTTGAAAGATTCGCTGGCCTATCTGTCCCAACCTTGAAGTACCCGCGACTGCATGAATTAAGAACACTGCGTACCGAGTAAGAAAGCAAATCCTCATGATGGATGGTCTTGCTCAAAAGAATTGGCATTCTATATTTACTATGCAGAGTTCTCATCCTATAGGCCATTATTGCTTGTATCTGATAAATCTATCCATGTCTTAGCGCCACAGCGCCTGAGAAATTTCTCTACTTCGTACTTTTCTGCGAACGTCCAAGTAGGGTCTCGATCTCGTGCCTCATCCAAGGCTGTTTTGTGTCGTCCTACTGCGTTCACATCGGCTCCTTTCTCAACAAGGAATCGGACAGTCTCCAGATTGCCTCGAGATGCAGCAGCTTGCAATGCAGTGCCGCGCCACCCCCTTTTTAGGTTCAAATCTGCTCCTCTCTCAATCAGCAAGCCAACGACCTCCACATTCCCCTCAGATGCAGCAGCCTGTAATGCCGTCCCATATTCTCCTCCCACTGCGTTCACATCTGCTCCCTTCTCGATGAGGAAACGGACAATCTCTATGCGCCCGTATGATTTGTGACTGGCAGCTTGCAATGCCGTCCCGTACTTTCCTCCCTTGATGTTCACATCTGCTCCATTCTCAATGAGAAAACTAGCGATATCCAGGCTCCCTTGATATGCAGCAGCTTGCAATGCAGTTCCCCACTCCCCACCCACAGTGTTGACATCTGCTCCCTTCTGAAGGAGAAAACGGACCATCTTCAGATTATGAATTTTACCACAGGCAGCTTGCAGTGGAGTCCAGTACATTCCTCCCACAGTGATCATATCGGCTCCGTTATCGAGCAGGAACTGTACGACGCCCATGTTCCCAGCTGATGAAGCACCTTGGAGGGGTGAAGTGCCATTGCTTGAGGGGGAGCGGGATGCGTCTGCCAAAAAAGGATTCACATCGGCAACGTAGACGTCGTCTCGTGCCAGGAGGGTTTCTATGATGAAGGAGCTACAAACATTATAAGCAACTGCTAGAGCACTGCACAAGAAATACAAAACGACGAACCTCATAACAGTTTTCCCAGTACCCACTAGAATTAATGAGTATTTCAAAGGTCAAAACATCGGAGTGAAGGGACAACTTACTCAACCCATGGAACCAAAAAGGTCCACCTTTCGTCTCCATCCATTGCACGAATGTAGGGTTCTCTAACTACCATCGAGACGTTGTTCCGCTTCGAGCACGGATGTTAGCATCGAGTTTCGATGTCTGGTGAATTGGCTTCAACCACTTTTTCGCATTTTGAAATAGGGTGCGATTGAGATGTTCCTCGACTTTCGCCAGCCGTGCTGCCACTCGCGACTCTCCATCCCTGCCCGCAACCGGATCTGTATGACATATCAGACTGGAATAACTTTCAAAGAGGAAAGCTTACTGAGTCTCTCAATGGACACCACCCCGAAACGCTCGCGCAGCTTTTCCTCTATATCATCTAGGCGTGCTGAAGTCTCGCCGGCAGAAAGGTATGCCATTGTCAAGCCTTTTACTCTGGACATGTCGTTCTCCAAAGAATCCGGCTCTTGTCCCAATCCAGAGGGAACAGAGAGTCGGGAAAAGAAGGGACCCAGGTGGTGGCATTGGGTGGCGACATCGTCAGCTACCAACTGGCAGGATCGTAAAAGACCAGCTAATTCCTCCGCATTCTCCTGGCTCGTTAGAGTACGGACGCCAAGGTCGCCGGCTCCAACATTCGCTAAGCAAGCAACATGTGTGCCTCTAGCGTACGCATTGCCTAGCTCTTTCACTAGTACATGTGTAGGGTTTGCGTACCCATTCAAAGCTGACAAGAAACGCTCATCTTCGATACAAACTGCGGGAAGTTGGATATGATTAGAGAGTGTAGCATGGATAACCTGACGGATGGTGCAACGAGGTCGCTGACTTGTTCGTGTCGGTAATTGCGAAGAAGGCGGTAACTGCTCGCCCCTGCCGGGTTAATCGTACAGAAAAAGCTATATTATGTAAGTTATGAGGATGATTTAGTTGAGAGAGTGGCACACACCACTTCGTCTGAACGTTGTTCTCTTCAAAAGGTGAATCTAGTGATGTTTCAATCTCAAATACTTTGACAATTTCGTCTAAGGCTGCACTCAGAGTTTCAGTACAAGCTTGCTGGACCTTATTATTCCATGCATCGGAACTGAAAAGTTGTTGCTCGAGAATAGCATGGCTTCGAATTGTTTGTTGGATGGTCATCTTCAAGCTTACGAACAGGACAGCATAGAAGCTTCCGTAGAAGTCAAAACCATTATAATTCATTTGAAAGAATATGTCGTACCCTCCGATTCCAGTACCGCCAATGATATCGAACATGTCAATTGGGCGAACCTCGTCTCCGCAAAGATCTAATCCCTTGCTAAACGCTCAACGTCCGGCTGCTTCTTGGGGAATGCACAGCTCTAAGAGCGCGTCGACGAGATTTGGAGTGCCATCTATCTCGATAATGAGAGGCACGCAATTACATGTATTCAAAAATTGTCCATACCCAGGGCAAGGGCTGTGATACCTTCATGTTCTCGTGCTGAAGCATGCTGCTCCGCCATGAGAGCAAGATTTAAGGGACAATGGATCAGATATTCAAGGTAGAGTGCACAGTGTGGCCCGGAGCCGACGTGGGGGTTGATGGTCAACCTATGTAGTCTAAATCAAATTCAGTGCCTATTCAAGAATCAACCCGCTAATTGTCCTAAACAAATGCTGTTACTACCTACGATGGTCTCTACAAATATTTCGAACCTCTGTGTAGTTATATCACCATAGAAAGACTATAGTGGACATCAGGTGTTTTTCCTTTCGTCGGGGGAGACCTGTCAGCCACGGTCCAATCCCTAGATCTTTCAAGTTTATCTTTAGTCTTTGAACTTTTTCGTGTGAGTCAGGTTTAGAAATGGTTCAGCATCTAATTCACCATCGAATGTGTAGACAATACAAGGAGGACCGAGTTGCGAGTGCATAATTCATAGCAGTCGTGGTGTCTGAAGAACATGTTTCTCAGAAACAGTGCTTGACCATTTTTGATATTTGGCTTTTGTGGGTAGGGGGCGACACAACGTGGATGAGCACAGAAGCTTAGAGCAAGGTGCGCACGAATGTTCCCTCTTGGATCCCTCCGCCATCTTTGAAGGAGACCTTTGGCGTCCGGCGCACCTAGACTCCTGGCTAGGATGCTATTTATTGACGAGAAGATTCGGTGATCTTATTGCAAAATTCTGGGAGCGTCTCACTATATCAGGGATTTGAAAATATTGGCTCGTTCACGTTCATGAGATCGTCTTCCGAGCTACCTGGCGGACTTTTCGGCACATCTCGGAATTCGTTGACTTAGTTAGTCGCTCAAAAGGTGTGCAAGCGGATGAACTGCAAAGGAGAACTCATGCTATCAAGGCATTTGAATGAACGAAGCTGGAGACTGTCTATCTTTCATGGTCGGCTGTCCCTGTTGCCAAGGTATTTTTAGTCTGGGCTTGTTATGTAATGAACTTCATTCGTTCTTGCTTTTAAGCTCCCTTATCAATTGGCAACGGTTACTAATCGGACTCGTCCATCGCTGCATTATCTGCCGCTGCACCTGACATCTCTTCCCATGTCTTGGCACCACAGAACTTGAGAAATTGGGCTATTTCAGGGTTTTCAGGAGATTCCCAACCATGGTCTTGATCTCGTGCTGCATCCAAGGCGGTTTTGTATCTTCCTCCAACAGTGTTCACATCGGCTCCTTTCCCAACCAGGAATTGGACGATTTCTCGGTAGTTGAAATATGCAGCCGCTTGCAGTGCTGTCCCATACATTCCTCCCACTGCATTCACATCTGCTCCCTTCTCACCGAGGAAATGGACAATCTCCAAGCGCCCACCGTATGCACCAGCTTGTAATGGTGAACCATATAGTCCTCCGCTCACATTCACATCCGCTCCCTTCTCCACAAGGATTCGGACAATGTCTAGAGCCCCAATGGATGCAGCAGCTTGCAAGGCCGAACCATAGTATCCTCCTATGGCATTTACATCTGCTTCATGATCAACAAGGAAACGGACTGTCTCCAAGCCAGCATGGTATGCACCAGCTTGCAATGCTGAGCCATATTGCCCTCCACTTGCATTCACATCTGCTCCATTCTTCACGAGGAAACGGACGATCTGCAGGTCAACCCTGTATACCCCAGCTTGCAATGCTGAACCATACTCTCCTCCGCTTGCATTCACGTCTGCTCCCTTCTCAACGAGGAAACGGACGGTTTCCAGGTCACCGTGGTAGGCGCCAGCTTGCAATGCTGAGCCATACATTCCTCCGATTGCATTCACATCTGCTCCCTTCTCAATGAGGAAACGGACAATCTCCAATTCAGCACTGTATGCACCAGCTGACAATGCTGAGCCATACTTTCCTCCGCTTGCGTTCACATCTGCTCCTTTCTCCACAAGGAAACGGACAGTTTTTAGGTCACCCCTGTATGCCGCAGCTTGCAACGCCGAACCATACTCTCCTCCGCGTGCATTCACATCTGCTCCATTCTCTACAAGGAAACGGACAGTTTTCCGGTCACCACGGCATGTGCCAGCTTGCAATGCTGAGCCATACTTTCCTCCGCTTGTGTTCACATCTGCTCCATTCTCGGCGAGGAAACAGACGGTTTTCAGGCCACCGTGATATGCGCCAGCTTGCAATGCTGAGCCATACATTCCTCCGCTCGCATTCACATCTGCCCCCTTCTCAATGAGGAAACGGATAATCTCCAATTCAGCGCTGCATGCCCCAGCATGCAATGCCGAACCATACTTTCCCCCTCTTGCATTCACATCTGCTCCCTCCCTCACAAGGAAACGGGCAACCTCCAGGCTCCCCAGGTACGCACTAGCTTGCAACGCTGAACCTCCATTGGCATTCAAATCTGCTCCCTTCTCTAAAAGGAATTGGACAATCTCTATGTTCCCACCGTATGCACTAGCCTGTAACGCTGCACCTCCACTGGCATTCACATCTGCTCCATTCTCTAAAAGGAATCGGACAATCTCAAAGTTGCGTCGGGAAGCAGCAGCTTGCAATGCAGTTCCATACTTGTCTCCGCTTGCATTCACATCTGCTCCCTTCTCCACGAGGAAACGGACAATCTTCAAGTTACCACTGAATGTAGCAGCTTGTAATGCCGTGCCGTACACTGATCCGCCAACGTTCACATCTGCTCCCTTCTCAATAAGAAAACGGACCATCTCCAACCTCCCTGCGGATGAAGCAATGTGGAGGGAACATGTAATGTTATAGTGGGAGGCGAATGGATTTGCAGCGAAAGCATCCACGTTTGCACCATACGCTACAAGGATACGACAGCATTGAATGGAAATGGGTTCAGCGCGATTAGATGAGGCTGCTGCCACAAGACCGCCCGCTAAATGATCTGCTTCCAATGGTCCAGCAATTAGGAGGGTTTCGACCAAGTCAAACAGACCAAAAGATGCAGCGGATGCAAGTGGAGAAGCTGTCCATTTGTACAATGACCCGCTGCGCTCATCTAAGCATGGCCAGGGGAAGGACTCATATATTTGTTGTTGTTGACGTAAGAGCTGCGTTGGTCCATTCGGAAGGACATGGTTGAACCAATTGGTTGTGGAGTACTGATATGGTGTTGCAACCTCGCTCTTCGGCCAATATCGAGACAGTCCTTCAACTTTGTCTGCCTGCTGAAGGATTTGGAAATGTACGAGTAGGGCAAGGCAGGAGCGCGCGATCATGCTCTGTGCTAGGTCCTCACATAGGGAGAACCATGCCCCAGAAGGAGCTAGAAGATGCTCCTTCACAGATGCATGCGCAAGTTGAAGGCGGGTTTCTCCGTATGTATCTACTCTTGAGACAAGAGAAGTGCCCAGATCTGCGACATCAAGTGGGTCAACCATTCGATTTATCTCGTGGAAATCGGGGAGTTGATCTGAGTCCTCTTCCTCTCCAAAATCCACTGCAAGCAAGGCAGATAGTTCATGAAGGGAAATGGAGATAGACTCAGATGCTACCAAAAGAAAAGCAAAGAGACGATGAGCTTGGTCTCGAAGATGCTTCGGGATTTTTCCCAGGATGTAGTTGTATGTTTCGCTAAGCGTGTTTGGTAGAGAATGGAGGACATGTCGGAATTGTTCAAAGGTCTTTACTTGGTGAAGAAGATCGACTTGACAAGCAACCATTCGAAATCTGATAGACTCTCATCGAACTATCCTGGTAAACGTGAAACGCAAAATACTCACTGGCCGTCCGCTCTCTCATTTAACAAGCGCCGCGCCATTTCAATGGCATCTGGAGGCCAACGTGTCCACTTCTGAGCCGCAAGCTCTTGATCTACAAAAGCAGCAATGTCTTGTCGAACAAGGTCACCTTGAACGGCCAGCTCAAAATCAACTTTCTCTTCAAATGCGCGATGTATATCAACATCTTCTCTACTTGTCACCATGATGCGGGTTACAGAGGCATCATTAGACGCAGAGAAGGTCAAAAGAGACTGGAGAAGGTATTTGCGTTGTGTGAGAGGGAGCTCATCTAGCGCGTCAATGATGATGAAAACTGGCTTGGTAGACGCAGAAACCAGCTCATTCAAAGTATTTTGTAGGGTGATCAGCTGAGGCTGAAGGCCTCCATTGTTGTGCTTCTGATGAAAAGCTCGCACAACAGCTGGGGAGGCGCTTGCCAGCTGACAGACGAGCGATCGCAGGAGGGCTTCTTCGGAAAGTGTGGTAGGATTGGTGAACTCGAAATAGTAATAAGCGACGTAGATATCGTCTCGCGCAAGGAGTGCTTCTATCACAAAGGAACAACTGTAAGTAACTCCCTGAGAGTTCTATAAGAAAGACGAACCTCAAAACGGTTTTCCCGGTACCCACTAGATTTATTTTTTAAAAAAATCAGGACATTGGAGCGAAAACACAACTTACTCAGCCCGCGGAACCAAAACAACCCACGCTGCTTATGCATCCACTGTATATAAGTATCGTTCTCCAACAGCCATCGACAGGTCGTCCCGCTTCGAGCACGGATATTGACGTCGAGTTTCGAGGTCTGATGAATTGGCTGCAACCAGCGGTTCACGTCTTGAAATATTGTATCGTTGAGATGTTCCTCGACTTTTGCTAGTCGGGCGGCCACTCGTGACTCTCCACCTTTGCCCGCAACCGAATCTGGGATACATTTCAGATTGACTGATACACTTCAAAGGGAAAGCTTACTCAGTCTCTCGACGGCAACCACCCCGAAACGCTCACGCAACTTGTCTTCCAAGTCATCTAATCGTGTCGATACCTCATCTGTAGACAGGTACGCCATCGTTAAGCCTTTTACTCGCGAAACCTCGTAATCGATAAAGCGAGATTCGCGCCCAAGGCCGGACGAGACGGAGAATCGGAAAAAGAAGGGACCTAGATCATGGCATTGGCTGGCAACATCGTCAGCTACAAGCTGACAGGAGCGCAAAAGTCCAGCCAATTCCTCAGCATTCCCCTGGCTAGTCAGAGACTGGATACCAACTTCGCCAGCTCCAATATTTGCTAAGCAGGCGACAAGTGTGCCCCTGGGCTTGGCATTGCCTAGCTCTTTGACGAGCATATGAGTGGGGTTTGCATACCCATTCAGCGCAGACAGAAAACGCTCCTCTTCGATGTAAACTGCAGGAAGCTGGACATGATTGGAGAGCGTAGCGTGTAGAACTTGGCGGATGGTGCATCGGGGGCTCTGGTCTGTTCGTGGGCGGTAATTGCGAAGGAGGCGGCAACTGCTCGCTGCTACCGGATTAACCGTGCAGACAAAGCTGCACATATGTAAATGGTGGGAATGAGATGTCACAAGAATGGTGCACACCACTTCGTCTGAGCATTTTTCTCTTCAAAGGGTGAATCCAGAGACATCTCAATTTCAAATGTTTGGATAATTTCGTCTAAAGTAGCCTTCAGAGTTTCAACACAGGCTTGTTGAGCCTTATTATTCCACGCATCGGAATTGAAAAGGCGGTGCTCCAGTATGCCATGGCTTCGAATTGCTTGTTGGATGGTCATCTTCAAGCTTACAAACAAGACGGCATAGAGGCTTTCGTGGTAGTCAGGACTATTACCCTTCATTATTTGAAAGAATATGACTTACCCTCCGATTCCAGTACCGCCAATCATATCGAACATGTCAATTGGGCGAACCTCGTCTCCTCGAAGATCTAACCCTTTGCTAAACGCCCAACGTCCGGCTGCTTCTTGGAGAATGTACAGCTCTGAGAGCGCGTCGACGAGATTTGGAGTGCCATCTATCTCAATAATGAGGAGCACGCAATAACATGTATTCAAAAATTGTCCATACCCAGGGCAAGGGCGGTGATACCTTCATGTTCTCGTGCTGAAGCATGCTGTTCCGTCATGAGAGCGAGATTTAAGAGGCAATGGACCAGATATTGGGGGTTGGGTGCACAATGTGGCCCAAAGCCAGACGTGGAGGTTGATGGTCAACCTATGTCGTCCGAATCAAATTCAAGTGTAAGTGCCCATTCAAGAATCAACCTACCAATTGTCCTAAACGCAAGCTGTCCACTACATACCATGGTTCTCACTAATATTTTGAACTTCTAGTGGTCCCATGACGAAAATTTTACAGTGGACGTCACGTGTTTTTCTTTCAATCGAGACGAACCTGCCAACAAGGTCCAATCCCCCCGTCCTTAAAGTTTAACTTTGGTCTTTTAACTTTCTCGTATGAGCAACGTCAGAGATTCAGCGTTGAATTCAGCATCTGATTTTGTCAACAGGACAAGGAGGATCTAGTTACGACGAATGAACCCATAATTCATTGTGGTTATGGCGTCTCAAGAACATGTTTGCTCTATCTTGTTTCTCTCCACCACTCTTGACGGAGACACTTGACGTCTAGCGCCCCAAGACTCCTGCGTAGTGCGCTTTTTATCTACGAGAAGATTCAATGATATTCCTGCAAATTCTGGAAGTGTCTCACTATGCAAGGGATTTGAAAACCACGCGCCGTTCGTGTTCATGAGATCTTCTTCCGAGCTACCTGGCGGACTTTCTGGCGCATCTGGGAATTCATCGACTAGTTAGTCGCTGAGTGAATGTGTAAACGGATGAAGTGCAAAGCAAAATTCATGCTATCAAGGCACTTGAGTGAACCAAGCTGGGAACAGTCTATGTTTCATGGTCAATTATCCCTGTTGCCAAGTTATTTTAGTCTGGGCTTGTTAACAACGACTGGGTGAGTAGCAAGTTGTAGAACAGCACGTACAGTCACAATGCTCACATCCGTGTTGGTCTTTTTCCAGTACAAGCGAGTTTCCTTCTCGTTCGCCATGTCTCGCACCTTGAACGCCCGACAAAAGGTACCGAAAATTCATATGGAAATGGACTTCTGACAACTCGCTAGTCTGGATGTGGGACCTTCTCCGCCCCTCCGGAGTCCACCATCGACCCTCGATTCCTCCTAACAGCTCCTGCTCACGCTAAAATCCAGCAGTATTATACCTCCAGATCTCGATTGTCTCTGACGAATCCTTCAGGTCATTCTGCGCGTGGTGTCAAGCTAACCACGTTCTCATCGGCGATGGCAACGACCTTATCCACTTCTACTCGCTCCGTACGAGTAACGACATTCCCTCAGATGCAAACTTTGGAGAAGCAGGTTGATGTATTGAAGGAGACTGTGAATTGGATGAGCGTGTATGCTGGGTGGGATGAGAGTACGAACGTATAAGATTTCGATCCACCGATCCACATCGTATCAGAAGACACCCTGCCCAATCTGACGCATTCAAATTGGCTTATTTGAGACTAGGACTTAGCTAGGCTCACTATCGGTTAACAAGCATTGGCAAAGACCTTCCCGAACAGTGGTCAAAGGTTCGTGGAGATGGTTACCTTGTCCACGGCCAACTGCGCCTGCGACGCGGATGAGGAAACAATCCCATTCGTCGAACATGCATGAGGTTATTAACGATTATCCCACTTTGGTCCTATTGCATGAATGGCTACTCCCGAGTTCCAGCTTGGATTTGAATACTGCAAAGGTGACAACTGGGAAGCTCTGGACACGACGGAAGACATCAAATTGCCAGAGTCAGTTATATTACTTCGTTAGGTTCTTGTTGAGCGAGCAAAGCAGACCAGCCGCCGATTCTGGCTAGTCCGCCTCGCGCCCGCCTCGTTGTCCTCACTTACGGACAACGTGTTTCGTTAGCTCCTTAGCGGGCTTATTTTTCCCTTTCTTTTCTCTCTCGATTTCTCATTGTTTTCCTTACGAATCGTTTGTCTACTCATTGTAATACTTACCGCTTATTTACATTTCCTTTTCTTACTTACAATTGCTATGGATTAGTATAAAAGACTCGTTAGCTAGTCCTACGAAATCTAACAACGTTGATTCCCCTTTCTTGTGCGCTGACAGATTTTCTCTCTCCCGTTCGACCCGACTTGATCACTCGTAACGTCCCTCGGTTTATTCTCCCAACAGTTCTTGTCACTGGGTTGTTGGTTCTCTTTCTCTGTCTGGCACAAAGAACTAGTTCCATTTACATCGGCACTTAACTCTCAACGAATCAAGCAACTCCACCTGAACTGGCTACTTCTTAATTCTGTTTCACCCTCTTGTTGCGGTCTGGAGTTCAAAAAGATATGCTAAGATAATAAATATTTGTGATAGATAGACTTCCTCGAAACTACCTGAATACTTCACTTACGGCTCGAACTCATCCGCCTCTAGCATCTCTTACCATGTCTTGGCACCACAGGACCTGAGAAACTGCACGACCTCGTCCCTGTCTTATAAAACACGTGAAAATTGCGCTGATATTAACGCTGTGTCGTGACCTCTTACAACCGCATTCACATGTGCTCCCTTCTCAACCAGGAAACGGACAATCTCCAGTCTCCCTCTCGATGCACCAGCTTGCAATGCTGAATCATACTCTCCTCCGCTTGCATTCACATCTGCTCTATTTTCAACCAGGAAACGGACAATCTCCAGGCTCCCACAAAGTGCACTAGCTTGAAGTGCTGAACCATGCAATCCTCCTCTTGCATTCACGTCTGCTCCCTTCTCAACCAGGAAACGAACAATCTCCAGGCTGCTACAGTATGCAGCTTGGAGGGCTAAACCATATATCCCTCCACTTGCATTCACATCTGCCCCTTTCCCCAGAAGGAAGCCAACCATCTTCACGTTCCCTTTCGATGCAGCAGCCTGCAGCGGGAATAAACGCTCATGATCGAAAAAAAAAGGGACCGTCCTTGGTCCAGTGAAAGCATTCACATCCGCCCCATGAGTAAGGAGACTATGACAACATTGAATGGAAACGAGTTCATCACGTTCAGAAGAGACTACTACAATAAGGGCCTTGTTCAAATACTCTGTCTCCCATGACCTAGCGTTTAGGAATGTCTCGACCAAGTCGAACAAACTAGCAAACGCAGCAGATTCAAGTGGAGAAAGTCCCTCTTGGTATGGCCCTGTGCCGTTCGAATCTATGCACGGCCAGGGAAAGGACTTATAGATTTGTTGTTGCTGCCATAAGAGCTGTGGTGATCCATTCGGAAGAACATGCTTGAACCACTTGCTTTTGGAATAAGGATACGATGGTGCAACAGCGCTCTTCCGCGCATCCCGAAACCAGATTTCACGGCTTTTTCTTTGAAGAACTTGGAAATGTACGAGGAGAGCAAGGCATGAACGCGCGATCATGCTGTGGGCCAGGTCCTCGCAGAGGGAGAACCATGTATTAGACGAAATAAGAAGATGCTCCTTCACAGATGCATGTGCGAGCAGGAGGGAGGCTTTTCCAAAGTGATCTATTCGTGACACCAAAGAAGTGCCCAAATCCACAACATCTAACGGGTCAACCATCTGATTTTTTTCTTGCAACACTGAGAGTTGATTAGAGTCTTCTTCTTCCCCAAGCTCCACAGCAAGCAGAGCAGACAGTTCGCGAGTAGAGGTTGGTTTCAATGCAAACGAAAGAATACCAAAGAGACGATGAGCCTGGTCTCGGAGGTCATCGGGTATTTTCTCGAGTATGTAGCTATACGTTTCGCTCAGAGTTTTCGGCAGAAAATGCAAGGATCGTTGTAGCTGTTCAAAAGTCTTTGCTTGCTGAAGAATATCAACTTGACACGCGACCATCCGAAATCTTTTGGGTCTTTCATCAAACTATGCAGATTGAAGGAAGAACGTAGAATACTCACTGGCCGTCGGCTCTCTTATTCAACAAGCGACGCGTCATTTCAACGGTATATCGCGGCCAATGTGTCCACTTCTGCGCCGCAAGTTCCTGATCTACAAAAGCCGCAATGTCTTGTCGAACAAGATCTCCTTGAACGGCCAGCTCGAAATCGACTTCTCCTTGAAACGCACGGTGTATGTCGACTTCTTCTCGACTTGTCACCATGATATGGGATCGAGATGCATGATTTGACGTAGAGAAGGTCACAAGAGACTGGAGAAAGTATTTGCGCTGCGCGAGGGGAAGCTCGTCCAGAGCGTCAATGATAATAAACACTGGCTTTGCAGATACCAAAACCAGCTCATTCAACGCATCCTGAAGAGTGGCAAGTTGAGGTTGGAGGCTACCCTTGCTGTGTTTTTGGTGGAGAGTTCATATGACCGCTGGCGAAGCGCATGCCAGTTGACATACAAGGGAGCGGAGGATGGCTTCTTCAGAAAGTGTGGTAGGATTGGTGAATTCGAAGTAGTAATAGGCAACATAGACATCGCATTGTGCAAGGAGGGTTTCTATCACGAAGGAGCTATGAACAATGTAAGCAACTGGTAGAGCAGTGAGAAAGAAACACGGCAGGACTAACCTCATCACAGTTTTCCCCGTACCCACTAGAAAGAATTGATAAGTAAAAAATATGAACATTAGAGCAAAACGGCCACTTACTCAGCCCGCGGAACCAGAACAGTCCACACTTCTTCTCCATCCACTTCATAAATGTTTCATTCTTCAACAACCACTGACAAGTTGTCCCGCTTCGAGCACGTATATTGGCATCCAGTTTCGAGGTTTGGTGAACAGGCTTCAACCACTTTTTCACGTCTTGAAATAGGGTGCCGTCGAGGTGCCCCTCGATTTTTGCAAGCCGTGCTTCCACTCGTGATTCACCATCTTTGCCCGCAACTGAATCTGCAATATATATTAGATTGTCCCTTGGATGTCACTGGCAAAGCTTACTGAGTCTGTCAACGGAAACTACTCCAGAACGCTTCCGCAACAGTTCTTCCAAACTATCCAGTTGTGTAGACATGTCATCTACGGAGAGATATGCCACTGTCAAACCCTTTACTCTGGAAATGTCTTTCTCAGCACAGCGAGATGCTTCCTCAGTTTCAAAGGGAAACGAGAATCGGAAGAAAAAGGGACCAAGGCCGTGACATTGACTGGCGACATCATCGGCCACAAGGTGACAAGAACGCAGCAGTCCACCAAATTCCTCTACATCCCTCGGGTTTCTCAGGGCCGGGAATCCAAGGTCACCAGCTCCAACATTCGCTAAGCAAGAGACGTGTGTGCCCTTGATATAAGCATTGCCTAGCTCTTTCACGAGCACATGAGTAGGGTTCGCATATCTATCCAAAGCGGACAGAAATCGTTCCTCTTCAATGAGAACTGCAGGAAGTTGGACATGATTGGAGAGTGTTGCATGAAGAACTTGGCGGATGGTGCATCGAGGGCTCTGGTCTGTTCGAGGGCGGTAATTGCGAAGGAGGCGACAGCTGCTTGGTGCTGCCGGATTGATCGTACATACAAAACTACACATATATGTAAATCTCGAGGATGAGATAGTTGAAAAATGGTACATACCACTTCGTGTGAGTGGTCTTTTCTTCGAAAGGTAAATCCAAAGAAGTCTCAATCTTCAAGACTTGGACAATTTCGTCTAATACAGCCCTCAGAGTTTCGACGCAGGCTTGCTGAGCCTTATTCTTCCACGCATCGGAACTAAAAAGCCGTTGCTCGAGAATGCCATGACATTGAATGGCTTGTTGGATGGTCATCTTCAGTCGTGCAAACAGAACGGCATAGAAGCTTCCGTACAAGTCAGAAACAGTGTACCTCATGAAAGAAAAATATATATGACTTACCCTCCGATTCCGGTACCGCCAATGATATCGAACATGTCCATTGGACGAGCCTCATCTCCTCGAAGCTCTAATCCTTGGCTAAAAGCCCAACGTCCGGCCGTTTCTTGAAGAATGTACAGCTCTGAGAGTGCATCGAGAGGGTTCAGAGAGCCGTCTATCTTAACATTGAGAAATTCAGAAGGGCATGGATTCCAGACAAACGCGTACCAAGTGCAAGAGCAGTTATACCTTCACGTTCTCGTGTTGACGTGCCCCGCTCCGCCATAAGAACAAGGTTTAAGAGTCAATAGACCGGATACTCAAGGTAGAGAGTGCGCAATGAAGGCCAGAGACAGAATGATAAACGTGGTGGTTGACGGTCAACCTGTGTGGCGAAGTCAAATGATCGACTCAGGAATCAATTCGCACACGAATTGTCTAAAGGATATGCTACCCAATACCGGGAATAGGTTCCACAAATGTTTTGAACTTCCAGGTATATCGCCAAGTGGAGATGATAACATCTGTTTTTCATTAGAGACCGGAATCCTTCCTGAGAACTCAAGTCTTCGCCATATGCATGTTTTGTCTTCGAGTTACTGAGGCTCGGGAAAGAGACAACTTCAAACACTACTTAGAATTTGCTAAGAGTGAAAACAAAGATCGAGTTCGGACTGGATAATTTATAGTGCTGGCAAAAGAACAAGTGTCTCGTGAACGGCGCTTGTACACTTGATGTCTGTTCTCCACACTCACCAACGAGGAAGCTTGAAGCTGGTCCTTCTTGGATCTCTTCAATGCTCACGAAACTTTGGTGTTAGCAAACCCAGCCGCTTTAATCTAGGGCGCCTTGGTCTTATTTTCTATGACTCCTCCAGAATTCGTCAAGACTGTGCCAGGGTCAACCTGAACTCCACGACTCAAACAACGGACCTCCGGACTGGTATCTTGAAGAGTCACTTCACTTCGGATACATCTCGTGCCAATCTCCAGGCTGCATCATCTCAAGAAGGAACAGCGTCCGCTCTTTTGTAGACTAAACTCTCGGTCTCTTACTCAATTATCCCCGGAACGACGGGACTAATAAATTCAGTGCGCCATTTCTGGGTATTTTAAATGCAGCGGATCGTCCTACTTCTAAGTTGTTGTAGACGAAAAGCAAGGCACAAATCATCCATCGTCTTCAAGTTTCGCGTTATACAATTCTCTCTCCGGGGATGTATTCAATATCATAAAAGACTGACTCCACTCGCCGTTATATGGTTTTACCAACGACCAACCCTGGTCCCACCTTTTCTAACTCTTTCGCATTTTCTCCACAGCCTCACAAAGACGCACTTCCCTTCCAGTCAGTAGCATCATCGTCTCAGGCTGCATAGAGCGTATTCTGGCGCAATTCGGAATTCATCGACTTTGTTAGTCACCAAAAAGGTGGGCAAGCGGAAAAGCTGCGAAGCAGAATTCATGCTATACAGATGTTTGGGTGAACGAAGCTTAGGACATTCTCCCCTCAAGAAGAAGCCCTTCTGTTTCATGTACTTCTGTTACCCTGCTGGTCTGAGACCTTCTTCGTCGCACCTAGTACATCTACTTTCGATTCCTCTCGACAAGTCGTGCTCGAGATAAAATGCAACAGTGCGATAGCTCCAGAGTTCGATGGCCGAAGATGGCAAATCCCCCCGGTTGTTCTGCACCTGTTCTCAAATTAACCACGTTCGCCTATGGCAACAAGCTCACCTCCCTCTATTCGCTTAGTGCGAGTATTGACATGTCTTCCTGGATTGTAGTCAAACGTTCGTGAAGATGGTTGCGTTGCCCACTTCCAACTGCAGCTACGATGTTGATGAGGAACCGATCCAATTTTGTGGGATACCATGTTCTCCGCTGACAACGACCTCATGTTCTTCTCTTCGTTCAGTGCGAGTATCAACATTCCTTCTGATACAAACTTTAGAGAAGCAGACTGATATATCGCGGGAGATTGCGAATTGGATGAGCTTGTTGCTTGGTGGAATGAGAGTATGAGCATGTATGATTCGGATACACCAATCCACATCGTATCAGAAAAACACCCCGCCCAATTCAATGCATTAAAACTCGCGTATTCGAGACTAGATCTTGGCGGGGCTCACGATTGGTTGACGAACATAGGTAGAGACCTTCCCGAACAGTGGTCAAAAGTTCGCACCGTTGGCTGCCTTCAATTGCGCCTACAAGGCTGATAAGGAATTAATCTCGATTCGTGAAATATGCCTGAGGCTATTATATAACGATCATCCTGTTGGGAGAATAATCCGAGGGACGTAGCGAGTGATCAAGTCGTGTCGAACGGGAGAGAAAATCTGTCAGCGCACAAGAAAGGGGAATCAACGTTGTTAGATTTCGTAGGACTAGCGAACGAGTATTTTATACTAATCTATAGTAATTGTAAGTAGAAAAAGGAAGTGTAGATAAGCGGTAAGTATTACAATGGGAAGGCAAGGGAATTGTATGGGGAACAGTGAGGAAATGATGAGAGAAAAGGAAAGGAAAAGTAAGCCCGCTAAGGAGCTAACGAAACACGTTGTCCGTAAGTGAGGACAACGAGGCGGGCGCGAGGCGGACTAGCCAGAATCGGCGGCTGGTCTGCTTTGCTCGCTCAACACTCCCCCTCAAAGCGGAGCCAGTCCGAATTCTGATGCGAAATGCTTGACTTTCGGAGAAGGAAGAGCCTTCGTAAGTGTGTCGGCGAGCATTTCGGCGGTTGGGCAATAAATGAGGCGGAGGGTTCCGTTTTCGACGATGTAGCGGATGAAATGGAATCGCACGTCGATGTGCTTCGTTCGTGCGTGATACTGATGGTCTTGGGTAAGTGCAATAGCCGATTGGTTGTCGGAAAATAAGGTTGTCGGCTCAGGGATCGGTTCAAAGACCTGAGCAATGAGGGAGCGAAGCCAGATGGCTTCCTTTGCTCCATGGGTAGCGGCCACGTATTCCGATTCTGTAGTCGATAACGAGATGATATTCTGCCGTTTTGAAGACCACGAGACGGCACCGCCGTCGATGAGGAAGGCATAACCGCTGATTGCGTGCCTGTCCTCTGACACACTTCCATCAGCGTCAGCCCAGCCAACCAGGGTCTGCTTTCTGCCACCACCAAAGGTCAGCCAGAGTGACCTCGTTCCGGCAAGGTATCGAAAGACGCGCTGAACAGCCGTCCAGTGCGCTGGTCCTGGGTTTCTTGAGTACTTGGATAATGTCGTAACCGCAAATGTTATATCTGGTCTTGTTCCTAGCGATGCGTACATAAGAGCACCAACGGCTTCTCTGTAAGGGATATCTCGCATTGCGGCATACTCGGCTGTGGAGGAAGGGGATTGCGAGGTGGAAAGTTTAAGGTTCGTGTCCATTGGTGTCGAGACGGGTTTCATGTCCTGAAAATTGAATCTGCGCAGGATTGAGTCAATGTAGGCCGTTTGGGAGATTGAAATCGAGCGGCGCTCTCTGTCCCTGCGAATTTCAAGACCTAGCAGCCAATGGAGCGCTCCCATATCCAAGATCTCGAACCAACGTCGAAGTTCAGCCTTGCAGGCTTCGACGAGAACCAAAGTGGTAGCACAGATTGTGCAGTCATCCACATGCACGAATAAGATGATAAGTGAGTCTCCTTCTCTGCGATAAAAGACTGCCTGATCGACTTCACACCGTTTTAGCTTCATTTTGTTGACGAGGATGTCGAAGAGTCGCTGGTACCACCGACGGCCGGACTGCTTGAGTCCATAGAGAGTTTTTCGGAGGTAGCAGACGTGGGATGGATTATCGGGGTCTTCGAAACCAGGGGGTTGACGCATGTAGATGCGTTCTTCATCGGTGAGTACCCCATTGAGATAGGCACCTTTAACGTCAATCTGATGAATTTCCAGGTCTAGTCGAGCGGCAAGAGCGAGAATGGTGCGAATTGAGGCCAATTTGGCGACGGGGGCAAATGTGTCGAAGTAGTCGACACCTGGGACTTGCGAAAAGCCTTGCGCAACGAGGCGCGCTTTGTATCGGACGACATTTCCAGCTGCGTCCTTCTTGGCTCGAAATACCCATTTCGATCCAACAATATTGGCTCCTTCTGGCGGTGGAACTAAGGTCCAAGTTCCCGCCTTCTTCAAGGTATCGAGCTCCTCTTGAATTCCAGCTTCCCAGCGAAGCCAATCGGGTCGTCGACGAGCTTCTTCAAGCGTACGAGGTTCGATTCCTTCCGTATCCGCCTGAGCAGCTGCTAATGCAACTTCTTCAGCTATTGCGACGTTTTCGGCAATGGACATCCAGTCGGGAGACTCCCCCTCAAGAACAACTTCCTCAGCAAGCTCAGCTTGCATTCCTCTCGGCAAACTCAAATCGGAACTTTGTCCAGAGGTGCTACCTTCACCGGATTGGATATCTCGGACGTATTTCGATGGTTTCCGGACTCTACGCTCGCGTTCTGGGGTTACAGCATCCTCAGAAGGTGACGTTTCGCTGTCACTCTCGCTCAAATCGGTGAGCGGTGAGTTGGGACGTCCAAATACGACTTCTGGGAGCTCAAGAGGTGGATTCTGAGGAGTGGGGGAAGAAATGGGAGTAGCAGGAGTAGGAGATGGGGAAGATTGGGATGGAGAATCCGACTTTTCAGTAAGTGTTGGCTGGGGCGTCTCGCCCAAGTCAAAATCCTCCCCCTCGAGACGGTTGTCAGCCAATACTGACTTCTCATCCCAGTAGACATTACGCTCTACAGTAACAGAGCGCTTTTTAGGCCAATAAACGCGAATGCTTCCAGGGGAACGGTCGTCAAATGCCATCCAGCGGCCATCTTCGACACGGCCACCTAGTTTGCTACCTGCAGACTCTCGACGGACATAGACACGGCTGCCCCATTCGCGTAAGCCCGTAAAATCAGGTTTCTGACCTGTTTCGGATTCGAACGGCGAGATACCACCTTCCAAAGCCTTGGAAGGTGTTCGATTCATCAGCCAGACTATGTGTCGGGCTGCTTCTCCCCAGAGAAACTTTGGGAGACCAGCTGCGTGGAGAAGAGCTCGAACACGCTCGAGAATGGTCCGATTTCGACGCTCTGCGATGCCATTGTGCTCCGGAGTGTCGTGAGCTGTAAGTTTCTGCTTCGTTCCGGCTTCCTTCAAGTGCTGAACAAACTCAGCATCCAGGTATTCACCGCCTCGGTCGGAATGGAGGACAAGGATGGGTACATTTCGGTGAGTCTTCATCTCCGCTTCGAATTCCCGGTAGGTTCGAAAAGTGTCTGACTTGTGTTTCATTAGCCAGAGGCGGGTCGTTCGGTGACAGTCATCGATATAGAGGATGAAGTAGCGGCTTCCACCTAGGCTAGTGACTGGAGACAGACCCCATACATCGGTATGTACGAGTTCTCCAAGTTTTGAAGCTCGAGGACCAGCTGACACCTTTTTAATAGGCTTTCGTGTTGCTTTGGCATACACACAGGACTCGCAAAAGTCCATGCTAGGGCTCGAGGGTTTGACTTTCAGTCCAGTGGAGTGGTCGCAAGCGGAACGAGCGATGGGAGGAGAAATATGGGCAAGGAGACGATGGATTTGGGTTATGGAGTGGGATTGGACAGCTGCGGCAGCAAGGTCCGCTGTGGCATCTCGAACGACACGGTATACATTCCGCGGGGACTTGGCTATCGAGCCAACGAGGTCTCCATTCAATCTGCGAAGCTCACAGTTGCCTTGGGAGAAACGGGCACTCACTCCAACCTTGTCGAGCTGACCAATGGAGATGAGGGTGTAGGCGACATCAGGAGAATACAATACTCCGGTAAGCTTTAACTTCTTCCAGTCAGATCCGTTCGGGACTCTAACGACGACATCTCCTCTTCCAGTAGCATGGAATGTGCCTTGGTTGGCGGCTGTGAAAGGCTTTGGAGGGATGGTCTCGAAGTTGACGAAATCGCTTCGATAGGGCGATATATGACATCCAGCACCTGAATCATAGAGTTCGGTGCGAATAGGGCTAACATCAGCACTGGCAACAATGCCTGCTGGTTTTGACGATTCCTCGGCACTCAATAGTGCATCTTCGTCGGCATTCGATGGGATTTGGAGGGTGCATCTGTGACCTACGGCATCCAGAGTGTTAATCACACTCGCATCCTTCTCGGAAGTCAGATACTTCCACCAGGGCTCCTCGGAGCCATATACTTCTTCCTCAGAGTCATCGCTGGACTCGAAGAAGCAAAATACGCCGTCCGCTTCATCATCGGACTCAACTGCTGCGTTAGCAGTTCCAGCGTTCTGTTTGGGACACTTGTTTCTAAAGTGTCCTAACTCTCCACAACCATAACACCTAACCTTTGTTATGTCCCGCTTCTTCCTGCCTCTTCCTCCGGCCATGAAGGCCATTGCTTCGCTATCAACTGGTTTCCCATTTCCGCGACGACGCTTCTGTGTCTGCTGGCGGTCATACTCTTCAGATATGAGTTGGATCAGGGCGTCGTTGTCGATTTTTGCTGAGGCTGCAGTGAGACGAGCAGCAGCGAGGATGTTGGAAGCGAAATTGGATAAGGAAGGAGGGAGGGAGGATAAGATGGTGGAACGGTAGTCGTTTGCCTCGATTTCGACACCTACAGCCACCAATTCTTCACGTTTGGTGCGTAGATTGGACAAAAACTCGCGTACATTGCCGTTACGCTCACACTTTGACTCCAGGAATGCGGTGCGGAGCTCAGTCTGAGCGTATGCACCCTTTTGGGTGTAGTCCTTGAGGAGGGCATCCCACATGTCCTTGACAGTGGGTTTGCCGAGGAGGTGGATAATGTCCGAGTCGGGGATTCTCTGTGTCAGGAGGTACTGAGCGACTGCCTCAGCATCTTCCCACTTCTGCAGTTCCTCAGTTTGTTTGGGAGTGAGAGTTTGGGCCTGGGCCGGGGCCTTGGTCTGTCCAGTGGATTTGGAGGCTTTCGCAGTAGCGTCGGGAGCTTCAGTGGAATCGGCAGTGTCGGGAGTGACAACAGAGGCATAGGATGGGAAGACCAGACGGGGAGTTGAGCCTTCGAAATGGCCCCACTTTCCTTTTGCTTTGACAGCAATGACAAACCGGAGCTTCCAGATGGCCCAATTTGAGCCAGTGGCCTCAAGACGAGGGACAATGGAGGGTAGTGTATCGGAGGATGTTTGGGTAGACATAGTAATGGGTCAGATAGGTTGAATATGAAAGTTTCGAGAGTTTCGAGAGATAAAAAATGTGTGTAGCAGCAAGGAGACAGAAATCAGGGGCCCAATAACCTGTTGGGAGAATAATCCGAGGGACGTTACGAGTGATCAAGTCGGGTCGAACGGGAGAGAGAAAATCTGTCAGCGCACAAGAAAGGGGAATCAACGTTGTTAGGATTTCGTAGGTCTAGCTAATGCGTCTTTTATACTAATCTATAGTAATTGTAAGTAGTAAATGGAAATGTGAATAAGCGGTAAGTAATACAATGGAAAGACAAAGGAAATCGTAGGAAAACAATGAGGAATAATGAGAGAAAAGGAAAGGAAAAATAAGCCCGCTAAGGAGCTAACGAAACACGTTGTCCGTAAGTGAGGACAACGAGGCGGGCGCGAGGCGGACTAGCCAGAATCGGCGGCTGGTCTGCTTTGCTCGCTCAACAATGGAAACTTGCCTATACTGGAAAGGACCAACACGGACGCGAGGGCTGTGATTGTACATACCGTTATCTAAATAGCACTCGTTCACTCGGTGTTAACAACCTCGACTAAAACGACTTAGGAACGGGGAAAATTGGCCATGAAGCATAGATTGACCTCTTCAGGGTGGAATGTCCCCAACGTTGTTGATCCAGGTAACTTGCCAATAGCATGAATTCTCTCTTGCAGTTCATTCGATCGCAAATCTTTCGAGCGACTAACCAAGTCGACGAATTCCGAATTTCGCCAGAAAGCGCTCCACGGAGCTCGAGATGAGCCTTATACGAATCAATGTCAGCTGAGGTCTTTCCCGCTGGAATAGAATCGTTGTTCCATCCTCAAAATAATAGAATGCCGTATGGCTGGCAAGTGTCAAAGCGAGTTACACCTGCCCTAAAGTCAAAACTCCCCTTCCCCAACTTGCATGGGCGTTGTGAGAGACGAGACATTTCGTATAGGGTTGTAACGTGAGACAATGGTGAAGTGCACTCGCGCTTCTATGGGAAGTAACGCGAGGGCAAAGAAGGGTGCAGGGTAGACAGAGGAGTCGGAATCCTCTCAAACAAACACACTAAACACTAACCAAACTATACGCTAAGTAGATAGTAGCAATATAATTCGATTTTCTCTTAGATTTCTTGTATGAACAGCGGGGGACTACTAAGATTGGGTTGCAATCGTCATAGTAGGGTGTGCACACCAGCGTGGGATTCGCACAAAGTAATTGCAATTGGATTCTCTCGGTGGGACTAAACTAGTTTCTTGGCTTGGGCTAAGCTCGGATTCTCGGGGTTCTCAGTTGACTCTTTGCTCAGTACAAACTCTTTTACTCGGGCTCGGGTGTGTGCTCAAACTATTTATTGGGGCTCTGGTCTAATCTCCGACACTGTCCGCTGGCGCTCCACCTTGGTAGGTAAGGGCAGGAAGCAGGGACAAGCGTGAGGTGCTTGACCGCTCCTCCCTGGGTTATATAGGTAGGTAACTCTCTTCTGCATCCGTAACTCGTAGCCATAGGAATCGTATGTATCAATAATAGGAGAAGGTTTGATACTGCGGAGAACTGAATTGAAAAGGGAAACAGCGAGGAAATGAGAAAAGGCGCGTGTATTGCCTTATTTGGTAGGAAGACTCGCTCTGGGAGCCCTCGGTTGGTCTTTAGTAGCGTACTGTAGTTGAATACAGCACTTTCGAATGCCTGTTGAAGGCGTTTCCTTAGGTCTTTTGTCGTATCTCAAAATCCCGGACTTCCTTCCAAATGGGTTGGAATGGTCGTCTCAGGGTCTTTCTTCCATTCTGATTCTTAGTTTCCTGTGTTATCGGATCTCTGAGATTGAAAAGTAAGGTTTCGATTACCCTACAGCTACACAAACAACTGAGCGGGGAGGCTCAGGACATCCTTATGGTTGCGGATCTTTGATAAGTGCCCACTTGACAGGCTTCCGAAGCTTGCTCGACACGGAGAACTCCGCACTGACTTCTTTCACAGAGTTTGACAACCCGGAGGCCTCATCCTAGGTGAGTTTCGTCTGGTATCACACCGATTCGGAGCTTCTAACTTAGGACTTCATTGGACAGTGCAAAATCGCGTTTTTATTGGGCAGTAGGTGCGTACACACATCAATGGACTGTCAGTCAATGCTGCAAAACTGACAGCGACGAATTGAAGACCGAGAGTGAGGAGGAACATATGTGTAAGGGTGAAGCTCAGGTCGTCGATACCAAGACGTTCTGTGTAAACTGAAGTGCTATTCTGCAAGAGGAAGTGAACGACATGATGGTTAGACGAAAAGTAGAGCTTGCGTAAGTAAGGATCGACGATCCGATTTCCCCAAACCCCAACTAGTTTAACCGAATCCATACATTGTCACGGTGAACAACAAACATCAAGCGACCAAGCGCCAATCTTGAGACACGTGTTCTTCAACCAGCACTATAAATTATGCGGTCCGAACTTGATCTTTGTGTTCACTCTTGACAATTTCCAAGCGGGGCTCGAAGTTGTCGTTTTCCCGACCATCAGTATCAAGAAGACTAAATATGGATATGGCGAAGAGATGAATATTCAGAAGGATACCTGATCTTTAATGAAAAAGAGATATCATCCTCGTTCTTGTGACCGTGAAATAGCGAAATGGGAATAATCAAGTGCTGACTTTGAAGGCTTGTTCTTCAGCCACACAGGTTGACCGTCAACCACCACCTGTCCAGAATTCTAGCTCCAACCGTCACCGTGCACTCTCTACCTTAAAATATATATTGTCTATTGCTCTAAAAATCTTGGTTTCATGACGCAGCGGGGTGCTTCAACACGAGAACATAAGGGCATCACTGCTCTTGCACTTGGTACGCGCTGGTCTTGAATTCATGCAATTGCGAGCGTGTTCATGATGGGCGTTGAGATAGATGGATCTCCGAACCTTTTCAATGCACTCTCAGAGCTGTACATTCTCCAAGAAACCGCTGGACGTTGGGCTTTCAGCAAAGAATTGGACCTGGAAGGAGACGAGGTTCGTCCAATTGATATGTTCGACATCATTGGGGGTACTGGGATTGGGGGGTAAGTCATATCCTTTCAATGCATTGTACATTCTGTGGCTTATTTCCGCGAAAGCTTCTACGCAGTCTTGTTCGCACGCTTGAAGATGACCATCAAGCAAGCCATTCAAAGTCATCGAATCCTCGAACGCATATTTCAGTCAGACGCGTGGAAAAACAAGAATCAACAAGCTTGTAGTGAAACATTGAACATTGCCTTGGACGAAATTGTCAATAACTCGGGCGTTGAGACCTCCCTCGACTCGCCTTTTGCAGAGAAGAACCCCAAGACGAAGTGGTGTGTGCTCTTCCTTCAACTAACATACCCACATGCTCATCGCTTATATGTATAGTTTCATGTGTGTGATTAACCCAGCGGCACCGACCGGTTGTCGTCTCCTTCGCAACTACCGCTCACGAACGGATCAAGGTCCTCGATGCACTATCCGCAAGGCTCTGTATGCCACACTCTCCAATCATGTCCAGATTCCTGCAGTTTATATCGAAGAAGAACGATTTCTGTCGGCGCTGAATGGATATGCAAACCCTACGCATGTGCTTGTGAAAGAGCTGGGTAATGCTTATCCCAGGAGCACGCACGTCGCTTGCTTGGTGAATGTTGGAGCTGGCGAACTTTGCATTCAGCGTTTGACTACCCAGAGGAATGCAGAGGAGTTAGCTGGTCTTTTACGTTCTTGTCAGCTCGTGGTCGAGGATGTTGCCTCTCAATGCCACGACCTAGGTGCCTTCTTCTTCCCATTCTCTGTCCCGTCAGGACTTGGACAAGAGTCTAGTTTGTTGGAGAACGAAATTTCTCATGTGAAAGGCTTGACAATGGCATATCTTTCTGCCGATGAAATATCGACACGATTGGATGATTTGGAAGAGAAGTTGCGCGAGCGTTTCGGAGTGGTGTCCATTGAGAGACTGAGTAAGTGGTCACTTTTAACGGTATTGAGCATTCTAACAACTATCACAGATTCGGTTGCGGGCAAAGATGGCGAATCACGAGTGGCAGCTCGGTTGGCGAAAGTCGAGGAACATCTTACAGATACCATATTTAAAGATGTGAAAAGCTGGTTACAGCCCATTCACCAGACCTCGAAACTCGACGCCAGTATCCGTGCTCGAAGCGGGACGACCTGTCAGTGGTTATTCAAGAATGATACATTTATCAAGTGGATGGAGAAGAAGTGTGGACTGTTCTGGTTCCGCGGGTTGAGTAAGTTATTGATTCACTCAAGTAGTCTTATTCTGATATATCAATTCTTTCTAGTGGGTACAGGGAAAACTGTAATGAGGTTAGCATTGCCACGTTTCTTTCTCGCCGCTCTACCAGAAGCTTACAATTTTCGTAGCTCCTTTGTGATAGAAACACTCCTTGCACGAGACGATGTCTATGTTGCATATTACTACTTCGAATTCACCAATCCCACTACACTTTCTGAAGAGGCTGCCCTTCGTTCTCTTGTGTGTCAGCTAGCATGTGCTTCGCCAGCTGTTATGCGAACTTTCCATCAAAAGCACAGCAAGGGTAGCCTTCAGCCTCAGCTAGCCACTCTTCAGGATGCCTTGAATGAGCTGGTTTTAGCATCTGCAAAGCCGGTGTTTATTATCATTGACGCTCTGGACGAGCTTCCCCTCGCACAGCGCAAATACTTTCTCCAGTCTCTTATGACCTTCTCTCGGTCAATTCGTGCCTCTCGAGCCCATATCATGGTGACAAGTCGAGAAGAGGTCGACATATACCGCGCGCTTAAAGGAGAAGTCGATTTCGAGCTAGCCGTTCAGGGTGATCTTGTTCGACAAGACATTGCTGCATTTGTAGACCAAGAACTTGCGGCTCAGAAGTGGACACATTGGCCTCGAGATGCCATTGAAATGGCGCGTCGCTTGTTAAATGAGAGGGCGGATGGCCAGTGAGTATTTTAGCTTTTCCTTCTCTTTTGATAGTTTGACAGAAACCCGATTAGATTTCGGATGGTTGGGTGCCAAGTTGATATTCTTCAGCAAGTCAAGACCTTTGAACAACTACAACGAGTCCTCAATTCTCTGCCGAAAACTCTTGGCGAAACATATAACTACATACTTGAGAAAATACCCGAGGACCTCCGAGACCAGGCTCATCTTCTTTTCGCTATTCTCTCATTTACACCGTGGCCAATCTCTGTTCGTGAACTTTCCGCCCTGATTGCTGTAGAGTTTGGAGATGAAGAAGACTCCAATCAACTTCCAGTGTTGCAGGAGAAAAATCAGATGGCTGATCCACTGGATGTTGTGGATTTGGGCACCTCTTTGGTCTCACGACAAGAATATGGCGGCGGAGATTATGATGGCGGAACGTCCCTTCTGCTCGCACATGCATCTGTGAAAGAGCATCTTCTTCTTCCTTCCAACGCATGGTTCTCCCTATGTGGGACGCTTGCCCATAGCATGATCGCGCGCTCATGTCTTGCTCTCCTCGTGCATTTCCAAATTCTTGAGCAGGAAGGCGGACCTCACTCCCCGCCCCGCCACATGAGCAAAGCTGCAGCCTTGTATCGTTATTCCACAAACCACTGGTTCGCGCATATCCTTCCGAATGGACCACCACAGCTCTTACGGCAACAACAACAAATATACGACTCCTTTCCCTGGCCGTGCTTAAATAACCGAACCTGGCCTCCATACAAACAGACAACTTCTCCACTTGTATCTGCTGCGTCTGTTAGTCTGTGTGACTTGATTGAGACGCTCTTGAATGCTAGGTCATGGGAGTCAAATGATCTAAATCAGGCGCTTACCGCGGCAGCCTCCTCCAGGCATGCTGAACTTGTTTCCATTCAATGTTGTCGTATGCTCATAACTTATGGTGCGGATGTGAATTGCTTCACTACTCCTTTTTTCTCCTTTGACGGGAAGGATATTTTATCCCCGCTCGAAGCTGCTTCATCGAGCAGGAATTTGGAGATCGTCCGCTTCCTTTTGGAGAGAGGAGCCAATGTGAATGCACACGGAGGGAAGTATGGTTCAGCATTGCATGCTTGGGCAACTGCTGGGAGCCTACAGACCGTCCGTTTCCTGGTTGAGAGGGGAGCAGACGTGAATGCGAGCGGAGGGATATATGGTTCAGCATTGCAAGCTGGTGCAGAGTGGGGGTACCTGGATATTGTCCATTTTCTAGTTGAACAGGGAGCAGACGTGAATGCAAGCGGAGGGATATATGGTTCAGCATTGCAAGCTGGGGCGGAAGCTGGAAGCCTGGACATTGTCCGTTTCCTGGTTGAGAAGGGAGCTGATTTGAATGCAAACGAAGGAGAGTTTGGTTCAGCATTGCAAATCGGTGCATCCAAAGGAAGCCTGGAGATGGTCCGTTTCCTCGTTGAGAAGGGAGCTGATGTGAATGCAAACGGAGGAGAGTGGGGTCCAGCATTGCGAATTGGTGCATCCAATGGAAGCCTGGAGATTGTCCGTTTCCTCGTTGAAAAAGGAGCGGACGTGAATGCGATTGGAGGATATCCCAAAACAGCGTTAGATACAGCACAAGATTTGGAGCCGCCTCACAGAGACGAGCTCCTGCAATTTCTCAAGTCCTGTGGTGCCAAGACATTGGTAGAGATGTCTTCGGAGGACGAGTATGAGCTAAGTGAACTGTCTGAGTAGTTTCGAGTAAGACTCTCTATCACAAGTATTCGTTATCTTAGCATATATATATATTGAACTCCAGACCACAATAAGAAGGAGGAACAGTTCAGCTAGAGTTGCTTGATTGAGAGCAAAGCGCCGCCACATACGACACTTGTTCTTTCAGCCAAACTGAGAAAGACGACCAAAACATCAGTGACAACAGGAGAGAGAACCTGAAGAAGTAGTATCCCTAACGTCTAGCGATCAGAATCTTCCCTGAAGTCCAGACCTTCTCAGTAGTCACCTTTGCAATATCTAAATTCAACTCGGAACTCGGGAATAGCCATTCATGCAACATGTCCAAAGTAGGATGTGTTGAGCGAGCAAAGCAGACCAGCCGCCGATTCTGGCTAGTCCGCCTCGCGCCTGCCTCGTTGTCCTCACTTACGGACAACGTGTTTCGTTAGCTCCTTAGCGGGCTTACTTTTCCTTTCCTTTTCTCTCATTATTTCCTCATTGTTTTCCATACAATTCCTTTGTCTTCCCATTGTAATACTTACCGCTTATTTACACTTCCTTTTTCTACTTACAATTACTATAGATTAGTATAAAATACTCGTTCGCTAGTCCTACGAAATCTAACAACGTTGATTCCCCTTTCTTGTGCGCTGACAGATTTTCTCTCCCGTTCGACACGACTTGATCACTCGCTACGTCCCTCGGATTATTCTCCCAACAGGTTATTGGGCCCCTGATTTCTGTCTCCTTGCTGCTACACACATTTTTTATCTCTCGAAACTCTCGAAACTTTCATATTCAACCTATCTGACCCATTACTATGTCTACCCAAACATCCTCCGATACACTACCCTCCATTGTCCCTCGTCTTGAAGCCACTGGCTCAAATTGGGCCATCTGGAAGCTCCGGTTTGTCATTGCTGTCAAAGCAAAAGGAAAGTGGGGCCATTTCGAAGGCTCAACTCCCCGTCTGGTCTTCCCATCCTATGCCTCTGTTGTCACTCCCGACACTGCCGATTCCACTGAAGCTCCCGACGCTACTGCGAAAGCCTCCAAATCCACTGGACAGACCAAGGCCCCGGCCCAGGCCCAAACTCTCACTCCCAAACAAACTGAGGAACTGCAGAAGTGGGAAGATGCTGAGGCAGTCGCTCAGTACCTCCTGACACAGAGAATCCCCGACTCGGACATTATCCACCTCCTCGGCAAACCCACTGTCAAGGACATGTGGGATGCCCTCCTCAAGGACTACACCCAAAAGGGTGCATACGCTCAGACTGAGCTCCGCACCGCATTCCTGGAGTCAAAGTGTGAGCGTAACGGCAATGTACGCGAGTTTTTGTCCAATCTACGCACCAAACGTGAAGAATTGGTGGCTGTAGGTGTCGAAATCGAGGCAAACGACTACCGTTCCACCATCTTATCCTCCCTCCCTCCTTCCTTATCCAATTTCGCTTCCAACATCCTCGCTGCTGCTCGTCTCACTGCAGCCTCAGCAAAAATCGACAACGACGCCCTGATCCAACTCATATCTGAAGAGTATGACCGCCAGCAGACACAGAAGCGTCGTCGCGGAAATGGGAAACCAGTTGATAGCGAAGCAATGGCCTTCATGGCCGGAGGAAGAGGCAGGAAGAAGCGGGACATAACAAAGGTTAGGTGTTATGGTTGTGGAGAGTTAGGACACTTTAGAAACAAGTGTCCCAAACAGAACGCCGGAACTGCTAACGCAGCAGTTGAGTCCGATGATGAAGCGGATGGCGTATTTTGCTTCTTTGAGTCCAGCGATGACTCCGAGGAAGAAGTATATGGCCCCAAGGAGCCCTGGTGGAAGTACCTGACTTCCGAGAAGGATGCGAGTGTGGTTAACACTCTGGATGCCGTAGGTCACAGATGCACCCTTCAAATCCCATCGAATGCCGACGAAGATGCACTATTGAGTGCCGAGGAATCGTCGAAACCAGCAGGCATTGTCGCCAGTGCTGATGTTAGCCCTATCCCCACCGAACTCTACGATTCGGGTGCAGGATGTCATATATCGCCCTATCGAAGCGATTTCGTCAACTTCGAGACCATCCCTCCAAAGCCTTTCACGGCTGCCAACCAAGGCACGTTCCATGCTACTGGAAGAGGAGATGTTGTCGTTAGAGTCCCGAACGGATCTGACTGGAAGAAGTTAAAGCTTACCGGAGTATTGTATTCTCCTGATGTCGCCTACACCCTCATCTCCATTGGTCAGCTCGACAAGGTTGGAGTGAGTGCCCATTTCTCCCAAGGCAACTGTGAGCTTCGCAGATTGAATGGAGACCTTGTTGGCTCAATAGCCAAGTCCCCGCAGAATGTATACCGTGTCGTTCGTGATGCCACAGCGGACCTTGCTGCCGCAGCTGTCCAATCCCATTCCATTACCCAAATCCATCGTCTCCTTGCCCATATTTCCCCTCCCATTGCTCGTTCCGCATGTGACCACTCCACCGGACTGAAAGTCAAACCCTCGAGCCCTAGCATGGACTTTTGCGAGTCCTGTGTGTATGCCAAAGCAACACGAAAGCCTATTAAAAAGGTGTCAGCTGGTCCTCAAGCTTCAAAACTAGGAGAACTCGTACATACCGATGTATGGGGTCCGTCTCCAGTCACCAGCCTAGGTGGAAGCCGCTACTTCATCCTCTATATCGATGACTGTCACCGAACGACCCGCCTCTGGCTAATGAAACACAAGTCAGACACTTTTCGAACCTACCGGGAATTCGAAGCGGAGATGAAGACTCACCGAAATGTACCCATCCTTGTCCTCCATTCTGACCAAGGAGGTGAATACCTGGATGCTGAGTTTGTTCAGCACTTGAAGGAAGCTGGAACGAAGCAGAAACTTACTGCTCATGACACTCCGGAGCACAATGGCATCGCAGAGCGTCGTAATCGAACCATTCTCGAGCGTGTTCGAGCTCTTCTCCACACAGCTGGTCTCCCAAAGTTTCTCTGGGGAGAAGCAGCCCGACATGTAGTCTGGCTGATGAATCGCACACCTTCAAAGGCTTTAGAAGGTGGCATCTCACCGTTTGAGTCCGAAACAGGTCAGAAACCTAATTTTATGGGCTTACGCGAATGGGGCAGCCGTGTCTATGTCCGTCGAGAGTCTGCAGGTAGCAAACTAGGTGGCCGTGTCGAAGATGGCCGCTGGATGAGCTTCGACGACCGTTCCCCTGGAAGCATTCGTGTTTATTGGCCTAAAAAGCGCTCCGTTACAGTAGAGCGTAATGTCTATTGGGATGAAAAGTCAGTATTGGCTGATGACCGTCTCGAGGGGGAGGATTTTGACTTGGGCGAGACGCCCCAGCCAACACTTACCGAAAAGTCGGATTCTCCATCCCAATCTTCCCCATCTCCTACTCCTGCTACTCCCATTACTTCCCCCACTCTTCAGAATCCACCTCTTGATCTCCCAGAAGTCGTATTTGGACGACCCAACTCACCGCTCACTGATTTGAGCGAGAGCGACAGTGAAACCTCACCTTCCGAGGATGCTGTGACCCCAGAACGTGAGCGCAGAGTCCGGAAACCTTCGAAATACGTCCGAGATATCCAATCCGGCGAAGGTAGTGCCTCTGGACATAATTCCGACTCTAGTTTGCCGAGAGGAATGCAAGCTGAGCTTGCAGAGGAAGTTGTTCTTGAGGGGGAGTCTCCTGACTGGATGTCCATTGCCGAAAACGTCGCAATAGCTGAAGAAGTTGCATTAGCAGCTGCTCAGGCGGATATGGAAGGAATCGAACCTCGTACGCTTGAAGAAGCTCGTCGACGACCTGATTGGCTTCGCTGGGAAGCCGGAATCCAAGAGGAGCTCGATACCTTGAAGAAAGCAGGAACTTGGACCTTAGTTCCACCGCCAGCTGGAGCAAATATCGTCGGATCGAAATGGGTCTTTCGAGCGAAGAAAGATGCAGCTGGAAATGTCGTCCGATACAAAGCGTGCCTTGTTGCGCAAGGTTTTTCGCAAGTCCCAGGTGTCGATTACTTCGACACATTTGCTCCCGTTGCAAAATTGGCTTCAATTCGCACCATCCTAGCTCTTGCCGCTCGACTAGACCTTGAAATCCATCAGATTGACGTGAAGGGAGCCTATCTCAATGGGGTACTCACAGATGAAGAACGCATCTACATGCGTCAACCCCCTGGTTTCGAAGACCCCGATAATCCATCCCACGTCTGCTACCTCCGAAAAACACTCTATGGACTCAAACAGTCCGGCCGTCGATGGTACCAGCGACTCTTCGATGTCCTGGTCAATAAAATGAAGCTAAAACGTTGTGAGGTCGATCAGGCTGTGTTTTACCGCAGAGAAGGAGACTCACTCATTATCCTCTTCGTGCATGTGGATGACTGCACAATCTGTGCAACCACTTTGGTTCTCGTCGAAGCCTGCAAGGCTGAACTTCGACGTTGGTTCGAGATCTTGGATATGGGAGCACTCCATTGGCTGCTCAGGCTTGAAATTCGCAGGGACAGAGAGCGCCGCTCAATTTCGATATCCCAAACTGCTTACATCGATTCAATCCTGCGCAGATTCAATTTTCAGGACATGAAACCAGTCTCAACACCAATGGACACGAACCTTAAGCTTTCCACCTCGCAATCCCCTTCCTCCACAGCCGAGTACGCTGCAATGCGAGATATCCCTTACAGAGAAGCCGTCAGTGCTCTTATGTACGCATCATTAGGAACAAGACCAGATATCACATTTGCTGTAACGACACTATCCAAGTACTCAAGAAATCCGGGACCAGCGCACTGGACGGCTGTTCAGCGCGTCTTTCGATACCTTGCCGGAACGAGGTCACTCTGGCTGACCTTTGGTGGTGGCAGAAAGCAGACCCTGGTTGGCTGGGCTGACGCTGATGGAAGTGTGTCAGAGGACAGGCACGCGATCAGCGGTTATGCCTTCCTCATCGACGGCGGCACTGTCTCGTGGTCTTCGAAACGACAAAATATCATCTCATTGTCGACTACAGAATCAGAATATGTGGCCACTACCCACGGAGCCAAGGAAGCCATCTGGCTTCGCTCCCTCATTGCTCAAGTCTTCGAACCCATCCCTGAGCCGACGACCCTATTTTCCGACAACCAATCTGCTATTGCGCTCACCCAAGACCATCAATATCACGCACGGACGAAACACATTGACGTCCGATTCCATTTCATCCGCTACATCGTCGAAAACGGCACCCTCCGCCTCATTTATTGCCAAACCGCCGAAATGCTTGCCGACACGCTTACCAAAGCACTCCCGTCCCCAAAAGTTAAGCATTTCGCTTCTGAATTTGGGCTGGCTCTGCTTTGAGGGGGAGTGTTGAGCGAGCAAAGCAGACCAGCCGCCGATTCTGGCTAGTCCGCCTCGCGCCCGCCTCGTTGTCCTCACTTACGGACAACGTGTTTCGTTAGCTCCTTAGCGGGCTTATTTTTCCTTTCCTTTTCTCTCATTATTCCTCATTGTTTTCCTACGATTTCCTTTGTCTTTCCATTGTATTACTTACCGCTTATTCACATTTCCATTTACTACTTACAATTACTATAGATTAGTATAAAAGACGCATTAGCTAGACCTACGAAATCCTAACAACGTTGATTCCCCTTTCTTGTGCGCTGACAGATTTTCTCTCTCCCGTTCGACCCGACTTGATCACTCATAACGTCCCTCGGATTATTCTCCCAACACTTAGGACAAATAGTGAATCGATTCTTGAAGGGGTAACTCAACTTTGATTGAGCCACACAGGTTGATGGTTAACCATCACGTTTTGGTCTCTCTGACCCGTGAGCCTTGACGTGAATTCCCGCCCTCAAATATCAGGGCTATACCCTTTTAAATTTCTGTTCCCATGGAGGAGCATGCTTCATCTCGAGAACAGAGAGGCATCGCTGCCCTAGCACTTGGTACGCAGAGTTCTTCAACTCCATGCAGTTGCGGGTACCTCAAGGTTGAGATAGATGGATCTTCAGATCCTTTCAATACACTCTCAGAACTGTACATTTTTCAAGAAACCGCCGGACGTTGGGCCTTCGGCAAAGAATTGGACTTGGAAGGAGAAGACGTTCGTCCAATTGATATGTTCGATATCATTGGGGGTACTGGATTAGGAGGGTAAGTCCTATTGTTTAGAATATGGCGGATTGTGCATCTTAATCCTTCGGAAGCTTCTACGCGGTCTTGTTCGTACGCTTAAAGATGACCATCGGCCAAGCCATCCAGAGTCATCGTATCCTCGAACGCGTTTTCTATTCAGACGCGTGGAAAAATAAGGATCAGCATGTTTGTGTTGAAAATTTGAACATTGCCTTGGACGAAATTATGAATGTCGTAGAGATGGAGACGTCCCTCGATTCGCCTTTTGCGGAGAAAAACCCTCTGGCGAAGTGGTGTGTGCCATTCCGCCAGCCAACTCTCGTGGATACTAAATGTATATCTCTACAGCTTTGTTTGTGTGGTTAATCCAGATGCAGCAACCAGTTGTCGGCTCCTTCGCAACTACCGCTCAAGAACGGATCAAGGTCCTCGATGCACTATCCGCGAGGTTCTACATGCCACACTCTCCAATCATGCCCAACTTCCAGCAGTTTGTATCCAAGAAGAGTATTTCATATCCGCTTTGGATGGGTATACAAATCCTACGCATGTCCTCGTGAAAGAGCTGGGCAATGCATTTCCCAGGAACACACTTGTCGCTTGTTTAGCAAACATTGGAGCCGGTGATCATCGTGTTCAGTCTATGAAAATGCAGGAACACGCGGGGGAGTTAGCTGGTCTTTTAGTTTCTTGCCAGGTTGTGGCTGACGATGTCGCGGCCCATTGTCATGACCTCGGTGCTTTCTTCTTCCGACTCGCTGTCCATTCGGGGTCGGAACAAGAGTCTCATATTGTTGGAAGCGACATTTCTCGAGTAAAAGGACAAACGATAGCATATCTCTCCACTAACGAGACATCAACAATAGTGGATGGTTTGGAAGAAAAGTTGCGCGAGCGTTTTGGAGTGGTGTCTATTATGAGACTCAGTGGGCCGCCTTCTTTCGAAAACGTCTGTCAGTCTAATATGCCTTACAGATTCTGCAGCAGGCATGGATGGCGAATCGCGAGTGGCCGCTCGACTAGCAAAAGTCGAGGAACATCTCTATGGCACCATATTTCAAGATGTGAAAAAGTGGTTGAAGCCTATTCACCAGACATCGAAACTCGATGCTAACATCCGTGCTCGAAGTGGAACGACGTGTCAGTGGTTATTGAATAACTCAGTGTTTCAACGGTGGATGGAAGGTTGTGGACTATTCTGGTTCCGCGGATTGAGTAAGCAGTCGTCCTACTTCAATCTTTCAGTTCTCACAGATTTCCTATATCTAGTGGGTACCGGGAAAACTGTTATCAGGTTCGTCTTTCCATATTTCTCTTGTATCATTGTAGCGGTAGCTTACAGTCTCTACAGCTCGTTTATCATAGAAAGGCTGCTTGCGCAAGATGTCCACGTTGCCTATTATTATTTCGAGTTTGCCAATCCGATCACGCTGTCCGAAGAGGCTCTCCTACGCTCACTTGTTTGCCAGCTGGCATGCGTCTCTCCGTCTGTTATGCGAACCCTTCATCAGAAGCATAGCAAGGGTAGCCTCCAACCTCAGCTCACTACTCTTCAGGACACCTTAAATCAGCTTATTTCTGCGTCTGCAAAGCCATTATTCATCATCATTGACGCTCTGGACGAGCTTCCCCTCGCACAACGCAAATACCTGCTCCAGTCTCTTGTAACCTTCTCTAAATCAAATAATACTTCTCGAATCCACGTTATGGTGACAAGTCGAGAAGACGTCGACATACACCATGCGTTTGAAGAGAAAGTCGATTTTGAGCTAGCTGTTCATAGTGATCGTGTTCGACAAGACATCGCTGCGTTCGTCGATCGAGAACTAGAGGCAAAGAAGTGGACATCATGGCCTCGAGATGCCATTGAGATGGCACGCCACTTGTTGAATGACAGAGCCGACGGTCAGTGAGTATTTTATGTTAAACCTTTATCGGGATAGTCTGACCGGGGCCTGTTAGATTTCGAATGGCTACATGTCAAATCGATCTTCTTCAGACAGTCAAATCCTATAAACAGTTGAAACAATCCTTACATTCTCTGCCAAAATCTCTTGGCGAAACATATGACTGCCTTCTTAAAAAAATACCCGAGCACCTCAGGGACCTGTCTCATCGTCTCTTTTCCATCCTTTCTTTTGCATTGGAGCCCATCTCCGCTGATGAGCTCTCAGCACTGCTTGCTGTGGAGCTTGGAGATGAAGCAGACCTCAGCCAACTCCCGATGTTCGAAGAGATAAATCGGATGATTGATCCTCTTGATGTCATGGATTTGGCAACCTCTCTGGTCTCACAGGTAGATTATCATGGCAACATCTGCATTCAGCTGGCACATGCATCTGTGAAGGAGTATCTTCTTTTTCATTCCACAGCATGGTTCTCCCAGTCGGAAGACCTTGCTCAGAGCATGATCGCACGTTCTTGCCTTACCCTACTCTTACACTTCCAAGTTCTTCAGCATGCGTACAGAGACCGAGCCTTGCATGTTTATTCCAAAAACAACTGTTTCCGTCATGTCCTTCCAAATGGATCGCCGCAGCTCGTATACCAGCAACAACAAATATATCGGTCCTTCCCCTGGCCATTCTTAAATGATTACAGGTATTCTGGGCAGCCATACAAGCAGACTAATTCTCCACTTGTATCTGCCGCATCTTTTGGTCTTTTTGACCTTGTGGCGATACTTCTGAATCATAGGTCGTGGGAGACGACTCATCTAGCTGAGGCACTTGTTATGGCGGCCTCTTCCGATCGTGCTGAATATATATCCATTTTGTGCTGCCATGCCCTCACGACTTCTGGTGCAGATGTAAACGCCTTTGTGAGAGAAAGGACATCATCCTTCTTTGGCTTCGGACCAGTCACATCACCACTTCAAGCTGCTTCATTAGCTGGAAAGTTTGGAGTTGTACAGTTGCTTCTCGACAATGGAGCAGATGTGAATGCTCTTGGAGGGGAACATGGTTCAGCATTGCAAGCCGGTGCATCCGATGGGAGCCTCGAGATTGTCCGTTTCCTAGTCGAGAAAGGAGCAGATGTAAACGCAAGCGGAGGAAGGTATGGTTCAGCATTGCAAGCTGGTGCATCTAATGAGAGGCTGGAGATTGTCCGTTTCCTCGCTGAGATGGGGGCAGATGTGAATGCAAGTGGAGGATATTATGGCTCAGCATTGCAAGCCGGTGCATGGCGTGGGAGCCTGGAGATTGTCCGTTTCCTGGTTGAGAGGGGCGCAGATGTCAATGCGATTGGGGGATATCACAAAACGGCATTAAATGCAGCACAAGATTCGCATCTATTAGATCAGAGGAAGGCCGACAGGGACGAAATCGTGCGGTTTCTCAAGTCCTGTGGCGCCAAGACGTGGGAAGAGATGTCACAGGAGGATGAATCTGAGACATAAGTGAAGTGTTCGGGTAGTTTCGAGTAAGACGATCTATCACAAGTATATATTATCCCAACATATATCTCTTGAACTCATGACCGCAATAAGAGGGTGAAGCAGAATTTCAAGTTATCAATTCAGGTGAGTTCTCTTGACTCGTTGAGAGCAAGGCGTTGTTGTAGACGAAACATGCTCTTTCAGCCAAACTAAGAAAGACAGCCAAAACATCAGTGTGCACAGGAAAAATAACCTGAAGAAGTAGAATAACTCACCCCCACCCACCCAGCAAATAGACATCTTCCCTGGAGTCCAAGTGCTGTTTTTCCGGTCTGAGTTGTGAGCCCTTGAGCAAATGCACAAGGGTACCTTCGATTTTTTTTACCTATTTATATGTACGTAGATTGTGCAATAGGAATATAAACAATATAATAAATGAATAGTATTCAAGATCCAGACAAAAGCTTGTAACTTACGTGAAAATGGGACGACAATGGATTCCACCGTATCAGATGCTCAATCGGGATTAAGGCAGCTTCGCGCTCGAACATCCAACACCAGACCTTCTCAGTTGTCACCTTCGCAACCTTCGCAATATCCAAATTCGAGCCGGACAGAGGGAGAAGCTATTCATGCAACAAGACCAAAGCAGGATGATCGTTGATAGCCTTTGGCATGTTCCACGGAATGGGATTAATTCCTCATCAGAATCGTAAGCGCAGTTGAACGCAACCAACCTCGCGAGCTTTTGACCACGGCTCGGGACGGTCATAGCCCATGTTCGTTAACCGATCATAAGCTCAACCAAGTCCTAATCTCCAATACGCTACTTCGAAGGCGTCAAATTGGATAGGTGCCTTCTGATACGTTGTGGATTGGTGGACCCAAATCGTACATGGTCATCCTCTCGTTCCACAAAGCATGCACACTCATTCAATTCACAGCCCCCCTCATCACATCGGCCCATTTCTCTACAGTTTGTATCTGAAGGAATGTTGATACTCGCACTGAGCGCAGAGAAGAAGATGAGATTGTTGCCGTCTGAGAATCTGGTTAATTTGACGCCAGGCGCAGAAAGACCTGAAGGATTCGTCATCTTGGACCATCGAGCTCCGGAGCTATCACACAGTCGGATTTTAGCTCGAGCAAGAGCTGTTGAGAGGAATCGGGAGTAGATGGAGCAGGAACGGTGAAGCAGGTCCCAGTTACCCCGAGAGTCTACGGATCGGAGTGACAGAAGCACATTTTCCATATGAAATTTTCTGTACGGTTTGTCAGTGTTCAAAGCGCTAGAGTTGGCGAACGAGATGGATGTTGGGAGAATAATCCGAGGGATGTTACGAGTGATCAAGTCGGGTCGAACGGGAGAGAGAAAATCTGTCAGCGCACAAGAAAGGGGAATCAACGTTGTTAGGATTTCGTAGGTCTAGCTAATGCGTCTTTTATACTAATCTATAGTAATTGTAAGTAGTAAATGGAAATGTGAATAAGCGGTAAGTAATACAATGGAAAGACAAAGGAAATCGTAGGAAAACAATGAGGAATAATGAGAGAAAAGGAAAGGAAAAATAAGCCCGCTAAGGAGCTAACGAAACACGTTGTCCGTAAGTGAGGACAACGAGGCGGGCGCGAGGCGGACTAGCCAGAATCGGCGGCTGGTCTGCTTTGCTCGCTCAACACTCCCCCTCAAAGCAGAGCCAGCCCAAATTCAGAAGCGAAATGCTTAACTTTTGGGGACGGGAGTGCTTTGGTAAGCGTGTCGGCAAGCATTTCGGCGGTTTGGCAATAAATGAGGCGGAGGGTGCCGTTTTCGACGATGTAGCGGATGAAATGGAATCGGACGTCAATGTGTTTCGTCCGTGCGTGATATTGATGGTCTTGGGTGAGCGCAATAGCAGATTGGTTGTCGGAAAATAGGGTCGTCGGCTCAGGGATGGGTTCGAAGACTTGAGCAATGAGGGAGCGAAGCCAGATGGCTTCCTTGGCTCCGTGGGTAGTGGCCACATATTCTGATTCTGTAGTCGACAATGAGATGATATTTTGTCGTTTCGAAGACCACGAGACAGTGCCGCCGTCGATGAGGAAGGCATAACCGCTGATCGCGTGCCTGTCCTCTGACACACTTCCATCAGCGTCAGCCCAGCCAACCAGGGTCTGCTTTCTGCCACCACCAAAGGTCAGCCAGAGTGACCTCGTTCCGGCAAGGTATCGAAAGACGCGCTGAACAGCCGTCCAGTGCGCTGGTCCCGGATTTCTTGAGTACTTGGATAGTGTCGTTACAGCAAATGTGATATCTGGTCTTGTTCCTAATGATGCGTACATAAGAGCACTGACGGCTTCTCTGTAAGGGATATCTCGCATTGCAGCGTACTCGGCTGTGGAGGAAGGGGATTGCGAGGTGGAAAGCTTAAGGTTCGTGTCCATTGGTGTTGAGACTGGTTTCATGTCCTGAAAATTGAATCTGCGCAGGATTGAATCGATGTAAGCAGTTTGGGATATCGAAATTGAGCGGCGCTCTCTGTCCCTGCGAATTTCAAGCCTGAGCAGCCAATGGAGTGCTCCCATATCCAAGATCTCGAACCAACGTCGAAGTTCAGCCTTGCAGGCTTCGACGAGAACCAAAGTGGTTGCACAGATTGTGCAGTCATCCACATGCACGAAGAGGATAATGAGTGAGTCTCCTTCTCTGCGGTAAAACACAGCCTGATCGACCTCACAACGTTTTAGCTTCATTTTATTGACCAGGACATCGAAGAGTCGCTGGTACCATCGACGGCCGGACTGTTTGAGTCCATAGAGTGTTTTTCGGAGGTAGCAGACGTGGGATGGATTATCGGGGTCTTCGAAACCAGGGGGTTGACGCATGTAGATGCGTTCTTCATCTGTGAGTACCCCATTGAGATAGGCTCCCTTCACGTCAATCTGATGGATTTCAAGGTCTAGTCGAGCGGCAAGAGCTAGGATGGTGCGAATTGAAGCCAATTTTGCAACGGGAGCAAATGTGTCGAAGTAATCGACACCTGGGACTTGCGAAAAACCTTGCGCAACAAGGCACGCTTTGTATCGGACGACATTTCCAGCTGCATCTTTCTTCGCTCGAAAGACCCATTTCGATCCGACGATATTTGCTCCAGCTGGCGGTGGAACTAAGGTCCAAGTTCCTGCTTTCTTCAAGGTATCGAGCTCCTCTTGGATTCCGGCTTCCCAGCGAAGCCAATCAGGTCGTCGACGAGCTTCTTCAAGCGTACGAGGTTCGATTCCTTCCATATCCGCCTGAGCAGCTGCTAATGCAACTTCTTCAGCTATTGCGACGTTTTCGGCAATGGACATCCAGTCAGGAGACTCCCCCTCAAGAACAACTTCCTCTGCAAGCTCAGCTTGCATTCCTCTCGGCAAACTAGAGTCGGAATTATGTCCAGAGGCACTACCTTCGCCGGATTGGATATCTCGGACGTATTTCGAAGGTTTCCGGACTCTGCGCTCACGTTCTGGGGTCACAGCATCCTCGGAAGGTGAGGTTTCACTGTCGCTCTCGCTCAAATCAGTGAGCGGTGAGTTGGGTCGTCCAAATACGACTTCTGGGAGATCAAGAGGTGGATTCTGAAGAGTGGGGGAAGTAATGGGAGTAGCAGGAGTAGGAGATGGGGAAGATTGGGATGGAGAATCCGACTTTTCGGTAAGTGTTGGCTGGGGCGTCTCGCCCAAGTCAAAATCCTCCCCCTCGAGACGGTCATCAGCCAATACTGACTTTTCATCCCAATAGACATTACGCTCTACTGTAACGGAGCGCTTTTTAGGCCAATAAACACGAATGCTTCCAGGGGAACGGTCGTCGAAGCTCATCCAGCGGCCATCTTCGACACGGCCACCTAGTTTGCTACCTGCAGACTCTCGACGGACATAGACACGGCTGCCCCATTCGCGTAAGCCCATAAAATTAGGTTTCTGACCTGTTTCGGACTCAAACGGTGAGATGCCACCTTCTAAAGCCTTTGAAGGTGTGCGATTCATCAGCCAGACTACATGTCGGGCTGCTTCTCCCCAGAGAAACTTTGGGAGACCAGCTGTGTGGAGAAGAGCTCGAACACGCTCGAGAATGGTTCGATTACGACGCTCTGCGATGCCATTGTGCTCCGGAGTGTCATGAGCAGTAAGTTTCTGCTTCGTTCCAGCTTCCTTCAAGTGCTGAACAAACTCAGCATCCAGGTATTCACCTCCTTGGTCAGAATGGAGGACAAGGATGGGTACATTTCGGTGAGTCTTCATCTCCGCTTCGAATTCCCGGTAGGTTCGAAAAGTGTCTGACTTGTGTTTCATTAGCCAGAGGCGGGTCGTTCGGTGACAGTCATCGATATAGAGGATGAAGTAGCGGCTTCCACCTAGGCTGGTGACTGGAGACGGACCCCATACATCGGTATGTACGAGTTCTCCTAGTTTTGAAGCTTGAGGACCAGCTGACACCTTTTTAATAGGCTTTCGTGTTGCTTTGGCATACACACAGGACTCGCAAAAGTCCATGCTAGGGCTCGAGGGTTTGACTTTCAGTCCGGTGGAGTGGTCACATGCGGAACGAGCAATGGGAGGGGAAATATGGGCAAGGAGACGATGGATTTGGGTAATGGAATGGGATTGGACAGCTGCGGCAGCAAGGTCCGCTGTGGCATCACGAACGACACGGTATACATTCTGCGGGGACTTGGCTATTGAGCCAACAAGGTCTCCATTCAATCTGCGAAGCTCACAGTTGCCTTGGGAGAAATGGGCACTCACTCCAACCTTGTCGAGCTGACCAATGGAGATGAGGGTGTAGGCGACATCAGGAGAATACAATACTCCGGTAAGCTTTAACTTCTTCCAGTCAGATCCGTTCGGGACTCTAACGACAACATCTCCTCTTCCAGTAGCATGGAACGTGCCTTGGTTGGCAGCCGTGAAAGGCTTTGGAGGGATGGTCTCGAAGTTGACGAAATCGCTTCGATAGGGCGATATATGACATCCTGCACCCGAATCGTAGAGTTCGGTGGGGATAGGGCTAACATCAGCACTGGCGACAATGCCTGCTGGTTTCGACGATTCCTCGGCACTCAATAGTGCATCTTCGTCGGCATTCGATGGGATTTGAAGGGTGCATCTGTGACCTACGGCATCCAGAGTGTTAACCACACTCGCATCCTTCTCGGAAGTCAGGTACTTCCACCAGGGCTCCTTGGGGCCATATACTTCTTCCTCGGAGTCATCGCTGGACTCAAAGAAGCAAAATACGCCATCCGCTTCATCATCGGACTCAACTGCTGCGTTAGCAGTTCCGGCGTTCTGTTTGGGACACTTGTTTCTAAAGTGTCCTAACTCTCCACAACCATAACACCTAACCTTTGTTATGTCCCACTTCTTCCTACCTCTTCCTCCGGCCGTAAAGGCCATTGCTTCGCTATCAACTGCTTTCCCATTTCCGCAACAACGCTTCTGCGTCTGCTGGCGGTCGTACTCTTCGGATATGAGTTGGATCAGGGCGTCGTTGTCGATTTTCGCTGAGGCTGCAGTGAGACGAGCAGCAGCGAGGATGTTGGAAGCGAAATTGGATAGGGAAGGAGGAAGGGAGGATAAGATGGTGGAACGGTAGTCGTTTGCTTCGATTTCGACACCCACAGCCACCAATTCTTCACGTTTGGTGCGTAGATTGGACAAAAATTCGCGTACATTGCCATTACGCTCACACTTTGACTCCAGGAATGCGGTGCGGAGCTCAGTCTGAGCGTATGCACCCTTTTGGGTGTAGTCCTTGAGGAGGGCATCCCACATGTCCTTGACAGTGGGTTTGCCGAGGAGGTGGATAACGTCCGAGTCTGGGATTCTCTGTGTCTGGAGGTACTGAGCGACTGCCTCAGCATCTTCCCACTTCTGCAGTTCCTCGATTTGTTTGGGAGTGAGAGTTTGGGCCTGGGCTGGGGCCTTGGTCTGTCCAGTGGATTTGGAGGCTTTTGCAGTAGCATCGGGAGCTTCAGTGGAATCGGCAGTGTCAGGAGTGACAACAGAGGCATAGGATGGGAAGACCAGACGGGGAGTTGAGCCTTCGAAATGGCCCCACTTTCCTTTTGCTTTGACAGCAATGACAAACCGGAGCTTCCAGATGGCCCAATTTGAGCCAGTGGCCTCAAGACGAGGGACAATGGAGGGTAGTGTATCGGAGGATGTTTGGGTAGACATAGTAATGGGTCAGATAGGTTGAATATGAAAGTTTCGAGAGTTTCGAGAGATAAAAAATGTGTGTAGCAGCAAGGAGACAGAAATCAGGGGCCCAATAACCTGTTGGGAGAATAATCCGAGGGACGTTACGAGTGATCAAGTCGGGTCGAACGGGAGAGAGAAAATCTGTCAGCGCACAAGAAAGGGGAATCAACGTTGTTAGGATTTCGTAGGTCTAGCTAATGCGTCTTTTATACTAATCTATAGTAATTGTAAGTAGTAAATGGAAATGTGAATAAGCGGTAAGTAATACAATGGAAAGACAAAGGAAATCGTAGGAAAACAATGAGGAATAATGAGAGAAAAGGAAAGGAAAAATAAGCCCGCTAAGGAGCTAACGAAACACGTTGTCCGTAAGTGAGGACAACGAGGCGGGCGCGAGGCGGACTAGCCAGAATCGGCGGCTGGTCTGCTTTGCTCGCTCAACACTAAGCACACGATTTTCTATGCTTACGACAACTTATACAAATATTTTATACATCTAACTGCATTAATATGGAAGGTAGGTGCCACGTATTGGTCTTTTAGTCGAGAAAAGCCTTCTGACTACAATTCGTCCTTCGGGCGTGGTCAGCCTCTGGTCTTCTTGAGACATATTCTTTCGCATTAGATAAACTCAGAAAACAGTCAGCGTCAGATCTTCCTTCGAATCTGTCCGCAGTACAAGGAAGATTTAGTTCGAGTTGTACGATCTACAGTGGTGGTGGCTGAAGAACCAGTTGCTCGGCGCTTACTCTTTCTCTCCCCGTCCACTCTCCACCAGGAATGCAGATGGACGCAGGACCTCATGCGTTCCCTCTTAGACCTTTCCGCTAACATTGATGGAGAACCTTTGACGTCGGCAACCCCAAGACCCCTGCCTAGGATACTCTTTATTAACGAGAAGATTCGGTGACCTTCCTGCAAAATTCTTGGGGTATCTCACGACGTCCCGGAGTTGAGAACGTGCTCGAATTTGCGGTCACAAGTTCATCTTCCGGGGTGCATGGCGCACTCTCTGGCCCAATTCGGAATTCGTCGACTTAGTTAGTCGCCAAACGATATGCAAGCGGAAGAGCTGCGAAGCAGAATTCATGATATAAAGATGTTTGGGTGAAAAAATGGGGACATTCTTCCTTCAAGAAGAAGTCTGTCGAAGTTTCATGTACTTCTGGCAACCCGCTGGCCAGAGACCGAGGCAGCAGCGCCGCAGGGTTTTGTGAATAGGAAGGATAGGGCGAGCATTGTGAGGTAAAGCAATAAATTTTCCATTGTAAAACTAATGATTCAAAAGACAGTGCTAAGCGCTTGATTGAATTGAGCCTCGCCACCTGCTTGACATTTGAGTAATCTTTGTTTTTACCTTTTTTGCTTGGATGAGCCTCTCCGTCCTGCTATCACACTTTACTTTCGCCAAGTATGAGTTCGAAATCTCTACCCTGTTTGGTTCTTCTGAGCATGCTAATTGAAGACACGCACGAGTTTTGCGTTGCCGAGATAACCTCGTTGCTCCATCTTCGACAAAGCGAGCTGGACTCTTAATTTTACCGTATACAGTTCGAGCCCACAAGCCGCGAAAAATAAATGTAAGATATATGAGGCAATGAGGGAGGTGACAGAAAAAAAAAAAAACTACGAAATTGTTCACTGAACATTCCTTAATTCCATCGTCTAGTAGTTTGTCGGGAAATGTACAGCTATGAAAGCACATTAAGAGGATTGAAGGAGCCATCTGTAACATTTGAGTAACACCGTATATCTAAGCTTTCAGGAAAAAGGGTGAACCAAACAACAGCGGTGATTCTTTCACATTCATAGTTGAATCAGATCGGTGGTCATGTGAGAATACAGTTTAAGAGTGATAGACCTGTTACATGTGGTGGAGATTCAGAATGTATCGGGATGCATAGGCCAGATTCCAGAACAACAAGGTGGTTGATGGTTAAGCTCTGTAACTGGTCAAGTTCCAGTCCCTGGTGAATTGTTTGCTCCGCGAATGCAAATATTGCCATATAGTCCAGAATCCACTCGCGAGCACTTGGTGTTATCATTCCGGAAGCGTGAAGGTCGCTCAGAATCAAGAATTTCCTTCGATGTATCTCACCCCTACTGGCACCTGTACTCGATTACTGTACTTTTACGACCATATGTTCTTCTAACCCCTAACCAGGGGTAAAAAATGAACCTATTTGACATTTCCTAACCACTAACCACGGGCCATAAACTTGGGAAAAACCTAACTACAATGACAAAAAAACTATCAAAATTTCTTGAAAAAAATCTGAACTTCGTAGTTTACAGTACAATAGCATGCCAAAGCTGATTATCCCAGCCAGGAAACCAGAATATAGGCCTATATGGTCTTCGCTTCAGTCAAATGTAGAACGACGTTTGTAAAACTGCCCTCTCGAGTCGCACTTGTGCAACGTCACACCTGTGACATCCAGAGTTGCTCTGGAATCTCGCCGTTTCTTGAGACGGATTAGAGATTTACACATAAGAGTACAATTATATACAATAGCATGGACCTAACACATTACTTCCCAGCCTATCTTATGCAAATGGTTCCGTTTCCCATCCTCCATTAACCTCTGCAAGGGAACGCTGCGGTTTCTCATGGGATTGTCTCCTGAATATCGCATAAGGTACTGACAGTACATATACATACATTATTATTTTGGCAAAAAGCTGCCAAGGAGACTGTAAACTCTCTCAATGAGACACCTGTAAAGCAGAAGCGTAGCCAAGGAGATGGACGCCTGCTGAACATGTTTTGTAATATCTAACCCTAACCTCGATCAATGAACTTGAGAACCCTACCAAGTTCATACCTCACCCCTAACCCCCGGCGAACAAATGGTCGTAAAAGTACAGTAGGTCATCATTTTGGATTTTTTTCTACTTCACTATTGGGTATTAAATTTTAATGAACTTCTTCATTCGTTATCGCTTCTAAGTGTTTCTCCCTTCTCAATTGGCAACGGTTACCAATCGGACTCGTCCATTGCTGCATTATCTGCCACTATGCCTGACATCTCTTCCCATGTCTTGGCACCACATAACTTGAGAAATTGGGCTATTTCGTGGTTTTCAGGAGATCCCCAACCATGGTCTTGATCTCGTGCTGCATCCAAGGCCGTTTTGTATCTTCCTCCAACAATGTTCACATCGGCTCCTTTCCCAACCAGGAATTGGGCGATTTCTCGGTAGTGGAAATATGCAGCCGCTTGCAGTGCTGTCCCATACACTCCTCCCACTGCATTCACATCTGCTCCCTTCTCGATGAGAAACTGGACAATCTCCAATTCACCGCTGTATGATCCAGCTTGCAATGCCGAACCATACTCTCCTCCGCTTGCATTCACATCTGCTCCCTTCTCAATCAGGAAACGGACAATCTCCAGGCCCCCATCAAATTCACCAGCTTGCAAGGCTGAACCATGTATTCTACCACTTGCATTCACGTCTGCTCCGTTCTCAACCAGGAAACGCACAATCTCCAGGCTCCCACAGTATACTCCAGCTTGCAATGATGAACCATGCTCTCCTCCACTTGCATTCACGTTTGCTCCCTTCTCAACGAGGAAACGGACAATCTCCAGGCTTCCATAGTGTGCACCAGCTTGCAATGCTGAACCATACTCTCTTCCGCTTGCATTTACGTCTGCTCCCTTCTCAACCAGGAATTGGACAATCTCCAGGCTCCCATTAAAGGCGCTAGCTTGCAATGCAGAATCATAGCATCCTCCCCCTGCATTGACATCTGCTCCGTTCTCCACTAGGAAACGGACAATCTCCAGCCTCCCAAAGTATGCACGAGCTTGCAATGCTGAACCAAAAATTCCTCCACTTCCATTCACTTCTGCTCCCTTATCAACAAGAAGACGGATAGCTTGCAGGCTGCCACTATACACGCCAGCTTGGAGTGCCGAACCATAGCCACCTCCACGTGCGTTCACATCTGCTCCTTTCCCAAGAAGGAAGCAGACAATCTCCATCTTTCCTTTCGATGCAGCACCTTGGAGTGGGGACAAAACATCAGGCCTCGAAATGAAATGGAATGGTCTAGCGGAGCCATTCACATCCGCGGGGACTCATCCCCTTCAAGAGGTGTGTCTGTGTTTCATGGCTAATTTATTTGTCCTTAATCAATATTAGTCTGGTCATGTTAAAAACGGTTGTATGAGTTCATGTACAATTCTGAGAGCACATTGAAAGGATCAGAAGGGCTATATTAATAACATTGAGTGACACAGAACTGAACGTTCAATACTAAGCGCCACCAAGACTGAGACCAGTGACTCTTCATGTTCTGGCGTTGAAGCGGTTGGGCTATCATGGATACAGTTTTAAAGCGTGATATACATTTTATTCGAGGTAAAAGATTGTTTTTAGATGCCGTGGCCCAATTCCAGAACGATGTTGTGGTTGGTGGTCGGCAGTTAAGCTCTGCAGCTGGACGAGCACAAAAAGAAGTAAGGGATGATCAAGGCAACTTGGGTGTCGTGTTGAGCAAGGAGAGTCTATGATGAAAAATCTGCATGAATAGTAAGCAATTGTTAGAGTCCTGCAAGAGAAAGCAGAAACGAGCTCACCGCACGCCTGGTGGTGATGTGTGGCGCAACACCTTGCGTCCGCCGACAACCTCATTACTCCTTCAAAACATGGCTGAAAGTGACCCCGGCGATGGTATTAGAGTGCTTAGCCTTGGTATTTAAATACTCTTACTCCGATCTACCTCGCTCAACATAGCTCAGATGGACCGCCGTTCGCCGCTGCTGCATTATCCGAAACTTTCTTCCTTGAGCACATCGCGCACCGATGGGCATTCAGCGAGGAAGATGAAGATGAGACATTCGGAGGCGACGTACGGGTTAGCGATATGTTTGACATCATTGGGGGATGTGGAATCGGTGGGTGAGCAGCTCTGGCTCTCATTCCCCTTCCTGCGGTTTAATGTCATCCAGCCTCTACGCAATATTCTTTGCGAGACTGGACATGACCATTGGGCAAGTTATTGAATTTCACAATATATTGTTGAATAAATTGTTCGATGCCGATTGTTGGGCACGAAAGGATCACAAGGGATGCGTCAAAGCCTTGGATGATGCAGTGGATGAGGTCCTCTCCCGGTACGGCGTTGTAGTAGATTTGAACTCTCGTCTTTTCGCCAAAGACTGCAAAAAATGGTATGGTTATTATGTATCTGAATAATTGGAAGGTCTCACCCCGTCTAGTTTTATTGTTGTGCTAAACGAGGCGAGACCATCGTCACAGTCGTTCCGGTCTCTCCGCAGCTACAAGGTCCGTGCTGGCCCCAGTCCTCGCTGCACTATCCGCCAGGCTCTCCATGCGACTCTAGCTGATTTAGATCACCTTCCTGCTGTGGCTATCGAAGGCGAACTGTTTATAGGCACCTCAAGCCACTTCTCCAATCCTGCCCGTATCCTTTTGAAAGAGCTCGCCACTGCCTTTCCCGCATTATACCTCACCTGTGTTGTCAACCTTGGAGCAAACTGCACTCGGATCACAAATGACTCTCATATGATTGGCCAAGATCTTATGTCGCAGTTCCGTGATCTTAATTGTTTCTTCCGGCTGTCCTTGAGAGACGAATTGGATGAGGGAAGCAGGGTCAGGAGTTTGGTCGTAGAATACCTCGAAGAAGATGAAATTTCTAAGATCGCAGACCAGATCGTGGAGGCTGTTAAAGGCCGGCACCGTGTGGTGAATATGTTGCGTCTCGGTATTTTCGCCTCTTTCCATATTGACATATTGACTAACTTGACATATAGGTAATATTGCTGGAGAGGATGGCCAAAACGAGTTACGAAGAGACATTGCACATCTGCGGAACGAAGACGGTAAGCTGACCTTGCCAATCTGTGTTCACATATTTTGATCCACATAAAGAAATAAAACGTACACTCAAGAAAATCCGTCCTCCATATGTCTTCCAGGCAATACGTGAACACGGCTGTCTAGAAGGAACACGAGAGGACATTCTTCAACCCATCCAACGTTGGGTGGACGACGTCAGTGGTCCCAACGTCTTCTGGCTGGAAGGTTACCCAGGCACAGGAAAAACAGCCATAACCATCACTCTCAAGCACCGTTTAGCACAGGCTCGTCTTCTTGGAGCGTCATGCTTCTTTCGCCGTGAAGACGCATCGCGACACAGTTTATCCACCCTTTTTCGGGGCATTGCGTCTCAGTTAGTTGATAATCATGCCCCTATTCGAGACAGCATTTTTCGGGCCATGAATTCCGGTTCTATCAACCTCGAAAATGCTCCAGCTATAGTATTCGAAAAACTTATCCTCGATCCACTTGCTGCTGCGTGCGTGGGCTCCAACGACCCTATTGTTATTGTTCTCGACGCGATGGACGAATTTGCGCAGTCAGAAGATGACCGACTTCGCCTCGTTAGACTTTTATTCCCGAAATGGATTCAACTGCCTCGCCGCTGCAAACTCTTTATTACTAGTCGCAGCCAGGGCGATCTGCCCCTTTATTTAGATCTTCCGGACCACGTTGTTCGACGCCTGAAGGTCGGGAATGCAACTTCAATTGAGACAAGAAGTGATATTCGCAGGTTCTTTAAACACAGCTTCGATGAAATCCGAAAAAGTCGCCATAATTCGCCAGCGTTTGTGACAACGGATGAGGTGGAAGAACTTGTCGACGCCTCTGCTGGGTTGTTCATATGGGCGAGTACCGTCGTTGCAATAGTCAAGCAGATGCGAAAGCATGTGCGGCAGATTCTACTCGACCTGCGTGAGAAGGGAACTACCATTGGAGAAACTCAGATGGATGCGCTCTATCAACTTTATTCAATTATCCTCAAGCCTCTTCTGAAAGACGATGGGCTCATAGTCAACTTTTTATCCGCTGTAATCTATGCAAGGACCCCGCTCCCAGCTACTGCACTTTCACCCTTATGCGAGTTGGATGTGGATGTCATCGAGGATATAGCGTGGCAGCTCGGACCAGTTCTTGATGCTACCAACAACCTACGATTTGTTCACAAGTCATTTGTTGACTACGTCATATCTCAACATTGCCCTATTGCGTTGAGCGTTAATGGTGCAGAGCTTATGCTGGGAGCCTCATGCTTCAAAATAATGCTGGCCCAATTGCGCTTTAACATGGGCAATATGGCATCCTCTGACATGTTTAACTCCGAAGTCCCTGACCTGGATGAAGCTCTTTCTGAGGAGCTTCGGTATGCATCGCGTTTCTGGGGCGCCCATATCGAGCATGTACATAAATGGGATCCACATCAAATAATAATGCTGTCTCCGCCCATTAGTGATTTCCTCAATCATTGTTTCCTGCACTGGGTGGAGGCCGTAAGCATCCTTGCATGCTTTAGAGAGGCGATTGAGGCGGTATCAAACTTGAGAACGGCAAGTTTCGGCGAGGTAAGCTGAATCAAATGTTTAATTGAGTAAAAAAATGAATTTTGACGGTAGGGAGTAAGAAATTTCGCTCGAGATGCACTGGCCTTCCTTCGCCAGTTTGCGTTGCCAATATCACATTCCTATCCACATACATATATCTCGGCTATGCTATGGACACCTACAACATCTCTTATTCGGATGAAATACCGTGAAACAGTACCTCATGTGCTGAAGGTTCTCTCCAATGGGGATGAGTTGTGGCCGACGCAACTAGCAGAGATCTCCTGCCACAGCATGGTTAGTTCTGTATCCTTCTCTCCTGATGGCTCTCAGATTGTCAGTGGGTCTTGGGACCACATTGTTCGAATTTGGGATGTTGCTACGCGGCAGCCAGTTGGCGAGCCCCTTCGAGGCCACACCCGGCCAGTTGCCTCTGTCACCTTCTCTCCAAATGGCTCTCAGATTGCCAGTTGGTCTTGGGATAACACTGTTCGCATATGGGATGCTACTACTCGGCAGCCTGTTGGTGAGCCCCTTCGTGGTCCCAACAAAAAAATTACCACTGTTGCTTTCTCTCCTGATCATTCTCAGATCATCAGTGGATCTGATGACGACTCTGTTCAGATCTGGGATGCTGTTACTCACCAGCCTGTTGGCGAGCCCCTTCGTGGTCACACAAAATCTGTTGCCTCTGTCGCCTTTTCCCCTGATGGCTCTCTGATCATCAGTGGGTCGGACGACAAGACTGTTCGAATCTGGGATGCCATTACTCGCCAACCAACTAGTAAACCTGTCCGAGGTCACAACAAACCAGTCGCCGCCGTCGCCTTCTCTCCTGATGGCTCTTTGATCATTAGTGGGTCAGATGATAATACTATTCGGATATGGGATGCTGCCACTCGCCAGCCAGTTGGTGAGCCCCTTCAAGGTCATGACAACGAGGTTAACGCTGTCGCTTTCTCTCCTGACGGCTCCCAAATTGCCAGTGGATCCAAAGACAAGACCATTCGGATTTGGGATACTGCAGCTCGCCGGCCTGTTGGCGAGCCCTTTCGAGGTCACAACAGCTCTGTTACGTCCGTAAATTTTTCTCCGGACGGTTCTCAGATCGTTAGCGGGTCCTGGGACAACACCATTCGGATTTGGGATGCTGCTGCTCAGCAGCATGTTTGTAGGTCCCTTCGAGGTCACAACCATTCAGTTAGGTCCATCGCTTTCTCTCCTGATGGATCTCAGATTGTCAGTGCATCCACAGACAGCACTATCCAGATCTGGAATGTCACTACTCTGCGGCCTGTCAGTGAGCCCCTTCGTGGCCACTGCAACAAGTTTACGTCAGTTGCCTTTTCTCCAGATGGCTCTCAGATTGTCAGTGGTTCTTGGGACCACACTGTCTGGATCTGGTATTTTCATACTCGCCAGCCAGTTTGTGAGCCTCTTCAATGTCACACATGCTCAGTTGTGTCCGTGGCTTTCTCTCCCAACGGCTCTCAGATTGCCAGTGTGTCGTTTGACGGAACGATTCGGATTTGGGATGCTTTTACTCACGAGCCGGTTGGCGAGCCCCTTCGAGGTCATACCCGATCAGCTACATCTGTCGTATTTTCACCTGATGGCTCTTTGATTGTTACTGGGTCGAACGACAAGACTGTTCGTATTTGGGATGCTCTTAGTCTCCAGCCAGTTGGTGAACCTCTTCGAGGTCACACCAATTCAGTCATGGCCGTTGCCTTCTCTCCTGACGGCTCCCAGATTGCCAGTGGATCTAAAGACAAGACCGTTCGGATTTGGGATACTGCTACTCGGCAGCCTGTCGGTAATCCCCTTCGAGGCCACAGTCAAGGTGTTTTGTCTGTGGCCTTTTCTCCCGAAGGCTCTCGAATTGCAAGTGGGTCGAGCGATAAGACTGTTTGGATCTGGAATGCTGCAACTCACCAGCCAGTTGGCGAGCCCTTTCAAGGCCACGACGACGGCGTTAACTCTGTCGCTTTCTCTCCTGATGGCTCTCTAATTGCTAGTGGGTCGGATGACAAGACTGTTCGGTTATGGGATGCAGCTACTGCTACCTGCCAGTCTCTTGGTGAGCCCCTACGAGTCCACAACAGACCGTTTACCTCCGTCGCGTTCTCTCCAGACCACTCTCAGATTGTCAGTGCGTTAATCGACAACACTGCTCAGATTTGGGACGCAGCAACCCACCAACCTGTTGGTGGGACTCTGCGAGGTCACACGAAGTTAATCACCTTTGTCGCCTTCTCTCCTGATGGATGTCTTATCATTAGTGGGTCAGATGATAAGACTGTTCGGATATGGGATGCTATGACTCACCAGCCAGTCGGTGAGTCCCTTCGAGGTCACAGAAAATCAGTTAGGTCTGTCGCCTTCTCTCCAGATGGCTCTCTGATCATTAGTGGGTCGGATGATAAGACTGTTCGGATATGGGACGCTATAACTCGTCAGCCAGTTGGTAAGCCACTTCGAGGTCACCGCGCACCAGTCAAGTCTGTCGCTTTCTCTCCGGACGTCTCTCAGATCGTTAGTCGGTCTTCAGACAACATATTTTGGATCTGGGATGTTGGCACCCACGAGCCTGTTGGAGACTGTGTACGGATCTTGAAACCTTTATTATTTCCAGGTGTTTCCCATTCCTTGCCGTTCCAGTGCTTTCTACTCCAGGATGGCTGGGTGATTGATCAGCGCAACTGTCGTTTGTTTTGGATACCACACCACCTTCATTTGTTTCTGCCAACAGCAGGCTTAGTAGAAATTTTCGGCACTCGTGGAGTAATTGTCCTGGATATTGAGGACATGCGCACCGGGATAGAGTGGAGCTCCTGTGCCGATTTCAACTAATGGTACCGTTAGTAATGGGAAGCTAAAGGTCCTGGTGTCCACGGTTTAAATTTCGCCAGTTGGAAAGGATCATTGTGGAGCCGTGAGGCTTTTCTGAGCTACGTCGCTTCAGGTTGTTGATACCGAAAAGGGAGGAGTTTCGTTCGCTGCTACTTGCATTTGTTTTAGCCTTTTATTTAAAGTGGTCCTGTAGAATATAGATCCTTCCCCAAATAATATTATTCGAAAGTTCTGCTAGGATTTCCAATTTACCGGGTACAACTTCCCAATTCACTTGACGCGCTAAATGCCGCACATCCTTCGCCTTGACGCGTGAATCTGGGCTTTATATAAAAGCATTTCTCATTGTTTTGTCGCCGGGAAACCTAGATCCTGATCGGGTCCTCAAGGAGTTGCTGTACCAACACCTACTTTTTCGATTATGAAACAAAGACATGGATACAGAATAGTCGACTCTTAGGTAGGACGTGCACGGTGCTAGTGAAGCCGTCTCTCCGAGCTGTGTGTCTGCATTGTCACATTTGTGACACACGGTGTCCCTCCCGACTCCTTCATGTTCACGCGTCGATGTGCCCCGATCCGCCATAAGAACAAGGGTCAGGAGTGAATGGACCTTGATAGTCAAGGTAGAGGGTACGCAATGAGGGCCAGAGCCAGAATGATAAACGTGATAGTTGACGGTCAGCCTGTGTGGCGAAGTCAAATGATCGACTCAGGAATCATTTCGCGCACTAATTGTCCAAAGACTATGCTACCCAATACCGGGAATGGGTTCCACAAATGTTTTGAACCTCCAGTTATATCGCCACGGAGAAATGATAGCATCTGTTTTTCATTCAAGCCCAGGAATCCTTCCTGAGAACTTACCTCTTCATCATATCCATGTTTTGTCTTCGAGCTCCTGAGGCTCAGGAAAGGCACAACTTCAGGCCCTGATTTTTTGCTAAGAGTGAAAACAAAGATCGATTTCGGACCGCATAATTTATAGTGCTGGCAGAAGAATAAGTGTATCGGGAACGGTGCTTGTTCACTTGATGTCTGTGCTTCAGTCAGCAACGAGGAAGCTTGAAGCGGGTTGCATGTGGTCCTCCTTGGATCTCTTCGATGCTCACGAATATTTGGTATTAAAAATCCCAAACCGTGTCAATCTAGAGCGCCTTGATCTCATTTTCTATGACTCCTTCAGAATTCGTCAAGCCTGTGCCGGGGTCAACATGAACTCCACGACCCAAACAACGGAGTTCTGGACTGGTATCATGATGAGTTGATTTACTTGAGATACGTCTCCTGCCAATCTCCGGGCTGCACTATCTCAAGAAGAAACAGATGTTGTATTTAACCAAACCACATCCGCTCTTTTCAAGACTAAATGTCTCGGTCTCTTACTCAATTATCCCCGGAACGACGTGACTAATAAATGCAGTGCGCCATTTCTGGGTACTTGAAACGCAGTGGATCGTCCCACTTCTATGTTGTTGTAGACCAAGAGCAATGTAAGGGGTGAAGCTCAGGTCGTCGATACCAAGACGTTCTGTGTAATTCAAAGTGCTATTCAGCAAGAGGAAACGAACGACATGAAGGTAAGGCGAAATGAAGAGCGTGCGTAAGTAAGGATCGACGATCCGATTTCCCCAAACCCCAACCAGTCTAACCTAATCCTTACAAGCAAGGCACAAATCATCCATCATCTTCAAGTTTCGCGTCATACAATCCCCTCTCCGAGGACGTGTTCAATATCATGAGAGACTGACTCCACTCGCCGTTATATGATTGTACCAACGACCAACCCTGGTCCCAGCTTTTTCATCCCTTTCGCATTTTCTCCACAGCACCGTCAGAGACGAACTCCCCTTCCATTCGGTCACATCGTCATCTCGCGCTGCATGGAGCACTTTCTGGCGCAATTCGGAATTCGTCGACTTTTTTCGTCGCTCAAAAGGTTTGTGAGTGGATGGACTGCAGAGGAGAATTCATGCTGTCAGGGTAATTGGTTGAGCCGAGCTGGGGACATCCCACCATCAAGAGGTCAGTCTGTGTTTCATCGCCAATTATCTCTATTCCTACGTTCTTTTAGTCTGGGCTTGTTAACAACGAGTGGACGAGTAGCAACATGTATAACGGCACGTACAACCATGACGCTCACATCTGTGAGTATTTTCCAGTTCAAGCGAGTTTCTATGTCTTGCCCCTTGAACGCTGACAGCCCGCTGGTCGGAGACCTTCTCCACCGTTCCTCCCTCATCTACACTCGATTCCTCTCAGCAGCTCTTGCCCGAGCGAAATTCAACAGTGCTATAGCCCAAGATGACGAATCCTTCAGGTCGTTCTACGCCAAGTGTAAAAGTAACCATGTTCTCCGATGGCAACAACCTCATCCTCTTCTCTTCGCTCAGGACGAGTATGGACATTCCCTCAGATACAAACTTTGGAGAGGGAGTTGATGTGTTGAGGAGCCCCCGAATTGGATGAGCGTATATGCTGAGTGGAATGAGAGTACGGGCATGTAGGATTTAGATCCGCTCATCCACACGGTATCAGGAGACACCCCACCGAATTCGGCGCATTCAAATTAGCATATTCGAGACTAGGACGTGGCTGGTCTCACGATTAGTCAACTCACATAGGCGAAGACCCTCCCGAATCGTGGTCAAAAGTTTATGGGAGTGATTGCAAAGATGACAGCTGAGAAGGTTGCACTCCAGGGACGATATTCAATTGCTAGGGATTAGTTATACTGCTTCTTCAGGTTCTTTCTCCTGTTATTACTGATGTTTTGGTTGTCTTTCTCAGTTTGGCTGAAAGAACAAGTTTCGCCTGCAACGGCGCTTTCATGAGTGGCATCAGCCCATTCAGTCCCTGGTATATGGGTAACATCCATGTAAGCACACATATACCCTCTTGCGGCCTCGGCTGGCAGAGTTAATGCGATTCCGGTATATGTGTGCTTACATGGGTCTTACCTATATACCAGGGACTGAGTCGGCTGATGCCACTCGTGTTTGCTCTGAACGAATCAAGCAACCTCATCTGGATTCTGAATTGCTTCCTTGAAATTCTGCTTCTCCCATTGATTGAGTTCTGGAGTTCCAAAACTGTGTGCTAAGATAACATAAAACTTATAATAAATACTCTTACTCGAAACTACTCAGCCACGTCACATACGACTCAAATTTTTCCTCCTGTGAAATCTCTTCCCATCGCTTGGCACCACAAGACTTGAGAAACTGCACAAGTTCATCTCTGTCAGTCTGCATCACACGTAACGAGTCTGATTGTCGTGCTGCATTTAACGCTGTTTTGTTATATCCTCCAATCGCATTCGCATCTGCTCCCTTTTCAACCAGGAAACGGACAACCTCCAGGCTCCCATCAGACGCACTAGCTTGGAGTGCAGAACCATACATTCCTCCGCTTGCATTCACATCTGCTCCATTCTCAACCAGAAATTTGACAACCTCCAGACTCCCATTAGAGGCGCTAGCCTGAAGTGCTGAACCGTACTCTCCCCCGCTTGCATTCACATCTGCTCCCTTCTCAACCAGGAATTTGACAACCTTCAAGCTCCCATCATATGCACCAGCTTGCAATGCAGAACCATAGTATCCTCCGCTTGCATTCACATCTGCTCCCTTCTCAAGCAGGAAACGAACAATCTCCAGGCTCCCCTGCGATGCACCAGCGTGCAACGCCGGACCATGCTCTCCCCCGCTTGCATTCACGTCTGCCCCTTTCTCGATCAGGAAACGGATGATCTCCAGGCTCCCACGTAATGCACCGACTTGGAGTGCTGAACCATACTCTCCTCCGCTTTCGTTCACGTCTCCTCCCTTTTCAACCAGGAAACGCACAATCTCCAGGCTCCGATGAGATGCACTAGCTTTCAACGCTGAACCATAGTATCCTCCGCTTGCATTCACGTCCGCTCCCCTCTCAACCAGGAAACGAACAATCTCTACCTTCCCTTTTGATGCAGCACCTTCAAGCGGGGATAAAATACCATGCCTGGGAACGGAAGAGAGCGGTCCAATAAAACCATTCACGTCCGCACCGTAAGTTAGGAGAATATCACAACATTGAATGGAAATGAGTTCAGCACGTTCAGAAGACGCTGCCGCAATAAGGGCCTCGGTCAAATCTTCCGTCTCCCATGACCTACTATCAAGGAGTGCCTGAACCAAGTCGAACAGACTAAGAGACGCAGCGGAGACAAGTGAAGAAGTCGTCCGTTGGTATGGTAAGCCGGTTAGCACATGTAAGCACGGCCAGGGATAGGACTCATATATTTGTTGTTGTTGCCGTAGGAGCTGTGATGGTCCATTGGGAAGAACATGCATGAACCAATTGCTTTTGGAATAAGGATACAAGGCTGCAACATTACTGCCCTCGTTGGGTTCAGGCAAGTGATAATATATGGGTTCCTGCTGAGGAATTTGGAAATGTACGAGGAGAGCAATGCATGACCGCGCGATCATGCTATGGGCAAGGCGCACATATAGGGAGAACCATCTATCGGAAGGAAGAAGAAGATGCTCCTTCACGGATGCGTGTGCGAGCAGAAGTAAAGTTTTGCCTTCATCATCTCGTCGTGAGACCAAAGACGTGCCCAAATCCACAACATCCAGTGGATCAGCCATCCGATTTTTCTCTTGCAACACTGGAAGTTGATGGATGTCTTCTTCGTCTCCAAATTCTACCGCAAGCAGTGCGGATAGTTCACGTACAGAAATTGGCTTCGGTGCAAACGAAAGTGTAGCAAAGAGACGATGAGCCTGGTCTTGGAGGTCCTCGGGTATTTTCTCAAGTATGTAGTTATATGTTTCGCCAAGGGTTTTCGGCAGAGAATTTAAGGACCGTTCCAGCTGTTCAAAAGTCTTGACTTGCTGAACAATATCAACCTGACACGCAACCATACGAAATCTAATTGGTCTTTCGTCAAACTATCCAAGTCGAAGGCAAAACGTAAAATACTCACTGGCCATCCGCTCTCTCATTTAACAAGCGCCGCGCCATCTCAATAGCATCTCGAGGCCAACGTGTCCACTTCTGTGCCGCAAGTTCTTGATCTACAAACGCCGCAATGTCTTGTCGAACAAGATCACCCTGAACGGCCAGCTCGAAATCGATTACACCTTTAAACGCACGGTATATATCGACTTCTTCTCGACTTGTTACCATGATGTGCGCGTTGGAGGCTATATTTGACGTAGAGAAGGTCACAAGAGACTGGAGAAAGTATTTGCGCTGCGCGAGCGGAAGCTCATCCAGAGCGTCAATGATAATGAATACTGGCTTTGTAGATGCAGAAATCAGCTCATTCAAAGCATTCTGAAGACTGGCCAGCTGGGGCTGAAGGCTACCCTTGTTGTGTTTTTGATGGAAGGTTCGCAAGACCGCTGGCGAAGCGCATGCCATCTGACACACAAGCGAACGAAGGACAGCCTCTTCAGAAAGTGTGGTAGGATTGGTGAACTCGAAATAGTAATAGGCAACATAGACATCGCCTCGTGCAAGGAGAGTTTCTATAACGAACGAGCTACGAAAATTGTAAGCAACCGGAAGAGTGGTGAGAAAGAAGCATGGCAAGGCTAACCTCATGACAGTTTTCCCCGTACCCACTGAAAGTAATTGGTAAATCAAACAAACAACACTAGAGTAAATCAACAACATAATCAACCCGCGGAACCAGAACAGTCCACACTCCTTCTCTATCCACTTCATAAATATATCGTTCTTCAATAACCATTGGCAAGTTACCCCGCTTCGAGAACGGATATTGGCATCGAGTTTCGAGGTCTGGTGAATGGGCTGCAGCCAGTTTTTTACGTCTTGAAATATGTTGTCGTTGAGATGTTCCTCGACTTTCGCCAGTCGAGCGGCCACTCGTGACTCGCCATCTTTACCAGCCACCGAGTCTGTAATATGTATTAGAGTAGTCGATTCCTTTAGAGGGAAACCTTACTGAGTCTCTCAATAGAAACCACTCCAAAACGCTCGCGCAACTTTTCTTCCAAATCATCCAGTCGTGTTGATGTCTCGTCGGAGGAGATATATGCTATTGTCTGACCTTTGACTCGTGAAATGTCGCTGCCAACAAAATCAGACTCCTGTTCCGGCCCCGAAGGGACAGCTAGTCGGAAGAAGAAAGCACCAAGGTCATGACATTGGGCCGCGACATCGTCGGCTACAAGCTGGCAGGAAATTAAAAGACCAGCTAACTCCTCCGCGTGTTCCTGGGGTTTCATTGAATGGGTACGATGATCGCCGGCTCCAATATTTGCTAAACAAGCGACAAATGTGCCCTTGGCATATGCATTGCCCAGCTCCTTGACCAGCAAATGTGTAGGGTTTGTATACCTATTCAAAGCGGATATGAAATACTCTTCTTGGATACAAACTGCTGGAAGCTGGACGTGATTGGAGAGTGTGGCATGCAGAACCTCGCGGATAGTGCATCGAGGACCTTGATCCGTTCTTGAGCGGTAGTTGCGAAGGAGCCGACAGCTGGTTGCTGCATCCGGATTAACCACGCAAACAAAGCTTCATGGGTAAACATTTAGTATTCGTGAGAGTTAGCCCACGGGATGGCACATACCACTTCGCCCGAGGGTTTTTCTCCGCAAAAGGCGAATCGAGGGACGTCTCCATCTCTACGACATTTATAATTTCGTCCAACGCAATGTTCAAATTTTCGACACAAGCGTGCTGATTCTTATTTTTCCACGCGTCTGAATGGAAGACGCGTTCGAGGATACGATGACTCTGAATGGCTTGCCTGATGGTCATCTTTAAGCGTACGAACAAGACGGCGTAGAATCTTCCCAAGGGTTAAGCTACAAAATCCACCATATTTTGAATGATAGGACTTACCCTCCAATCCCAGTACCCCCAATGATATCGAACATATCAACTGGACGAACTTCTTCTCCTTCAAGGTCCAATTCTTTGCTAAAAGCCCAACGTCCGGCGGTTTCTTGGAGAATGTATAACTGTGAGAGTGCATCGAGAATATTCGGTGAACCGTCTACCCCAACGCTCAGGAACGCGCAATTGGATGTATTCAAGGAAGCTGCATACCAAGTGCAAGGGCAGTGATACCTTCATGTTCTCGTGTTAGGGCCAACCGCTCCGCCATGAGAACAAGATATAAAACGGAATATCGGGTTCATCCGATATTCAGGGTAAGGAGTGCGCAAAGAGGGTCAGAGCCAGCTCACAAGAATGTGGTGGTTGACTATCAACCTGTGCAGCTCACTCAAAGTCACTCAGGACAGGTTGTTAGTGGTAGGTGAACTCAAAACAGACTCAGCGTCAGACCCTCCTTTGAATCTGTCGGCAATAAAACAAATATCTAGTTCGGGTTTTATGATTTACAGTGGTGATGGCTGCAGAACATGTTGCTTGGCGCTCGATGTTTGCTCTGAACATCTACTCTTCGCCCGGGATACGGATGGACGCGGAACTTCACACATTCCTTCCCGGATCACACGACGGAGGCATTTTACGTCTGACACCCCTGGCATTTTTGCTTATGGTGTTTGTTTTTCGAGAAGAAGAAGAAGCTTCTCTGACCAGTATGCGGTCATGGGATCTTCTCACAGGAGTCCTCGACCCAACCTGCTTTTCTTCGCGAATCAATACATAAGAAAAGGCCACACACAAACGGATTGTCGAGACCTGAGGGGCACCTTTTTCACGACGCATGCATTCCTCATCCTAGCTCTTCAATTTACCTGCGGCAATCGACTGAGAGGCAACTGTCTCACGTTACCACCTTGCAAACCTTCCAGCCATATGGCATCCTATCATCTTGAGGGTGGAACAACGATTCAATTATAGCGGGAAAGATGCGGGCTGATATTGATTCGTATAACGGTGCTAGCTGGCTTGAACATGGGGGATCCGGTCATTTGAGAAGTGGCTCATCAGGTTAGTCTGACTTTCTCTCTTCTATTCACGAAACTTTGGTACAAGCAATCCCAACGTCGTGAATCTGGGGAGCATTGATTTCCTCTTCTCAGACATTTCTGGAATTCGTGAATACACTGACGAAATCAACCAGAGCAAGAGATGGATGGAATTATTGCGCGGTCAGAGAGTTTAGCAGCAAGATTGAGGTACAACAGGCAGTTCAGAGATAGGAGATTGTTGGACGCTGTGAAGAAAAACTGGCGGCGCGGTGCTAATGGCACACGAATGCCCAGAGAAAGAGCGGAGGATGAACTCCAGAAGTGGAGGAGCTGCACCGACAATGTGGTAGGGAATCTCGTCCATGTGAGAATAATAGCTAATGGGATTTCGAGGTGTACCGGATCATGAGGAGTTTGGCAAGTGAATGGGTGTGTATTACCGAGACCAATTCCAAGCCGGCGGCATCATGATCAGCGGCTGATCAAAGTTCTCATGCCTAAAGCTAAACACTTGCCGTGGTAAGACGTTGTTGTCACCATAGTCATATATACATCAGCATAATAAATACTTGAAACATCTAGTTAAAAAATTGGTCGTAAAAATTTTGCGTCATAATGGGGGAGACGAAGCGGCCTACAGCGGATCTATTTCTGAGCTCGTGGTTTGATTCACCGCACAGGTTGACCGTCAACAACCACGTTTTCGTCTAGTTCTTAACCTCCATCTGCACTCTCTAACTTGAATATCTGGTCTATTGCCTGCTACATTGTTGTTTATCATGACGGAGCGGCGAGCTTCAGCGTCCGAACAGAAAGCTATCACTGCTCTTGCACTTGGTACGCGGCCCGCTTCTCTGAATGCATGTAATTGCGTGTTCCTCAACGTTGGAACAGATGGCTCTGCGAATATTCTCGATGCACTCTCAGAGCTGTACATTCTCGAAGAAACGGCCGGACGTTGGGCTTTTAGCCAAAAATTGGATCTCCGAGGAGAAGAAGTTCGTCCAAATGATATGTTCGATATGATTGGGGGCACTGGGATTGGGGGGTAAGTCCTATCTTTTCAACATCCCGTGCGTTCTGTGTCTTATCTTGACGGAAGCTTCTATGCCATCCTGTTCGCACGTTTGAAGATGACCATCGCGCAGGCCATTCAAAGCCATCGCATCCTCGAACGCGTTTTCCATTCAGACGCCTGGAAAAATAAGATTCAGGAAGCTTGTGTTAAAGCGTTAAACATTGCCTTGGACGAAATTGTAAATGTCTTGGACATTGGAACTTCCCTTGATTCGCCTTTTGCAGAAGGAAACCCTCAGACAAAGTGGTGTGTGCCATTCCCTCAACCGACTTGCATGCAAGCTTAATACTTATATGTATAGCTTTGTGTGCGTCGTTAATCCAGCGGCGGAAACTAGATGCCGCCTCCTTCGCAATTACCGCTCTCGAACAGACCAAGGTCCCCTCTGCACCATCCGGCAGGTTCTCCATGCCACACTCTCCAATCAAGTCCAGCTTCCTGCAGTTCGCATTCAGGAGGAGTTCTTCTTGCCCGCTTTGAAACGGCATGCCAATCCAACACATGTACTCGTGAGAGAGCTGGGCAACTCTTATTCCAAGGGGACCAAAGTCGCTTGCTTAGCAAATATTGGAGCCGACTACCTTTGCATCCAAACTCTCACAAATCAAAAGAGCTTGGAGGAATTAGTTGGCCTTTTACGTTCCTGCCAGCTTGTGGCTGACGACGTCGCCACGCATTGCCACAACTTAGGTTCCTTCTTCTTCCGCCTGTCAGCACCATCGCAGCTTGGTCAGGAATCTCATTCGCTCGAGAATGATGTCTCACAAGTAAAGGGGATGACGATGGCATATCTTTCCACCAACGAGATATCAACGCGACTTGATGATTTGGAGGCAAAGTTGTGCGAGCGTTTTGGAGTAGTCTCCATTGAGAGGCTCAGTAAGCCTTCCTTTTAGAAATATCACTCAGTCTAATACATTTCATAGACTCGCTTGCGGGCAAAGATGGTGAATCGCGAGTGGCAGCACTGCTAGCAAAAATCGAGGAGCACCTTGATGGCACCATATTTCAAGATGTGAAAAAGTGGTTGGAGCCAATCCACCAGACCTCGAAACTCGATGCCAATATCCGTGCTCGAAGCGGAGCCACGTGTCGGTGGTTATTAGAGAACCCTAATTTCGTGCAGTGGATGAAGGCACGCGGGATATTTTGGTTCCGCGGGTTGAGTAAGCGGTCGTTTCACTCCATGTTCCAGTTTTTTTCAATTATCAATTCTTTCCAGTGGGTACCGGAAAAACTGTTATGAGGTTCGTATTTCGTATTTCTTCCGCAATAGTCCTGCAGTTGCTTATAATTCTTGCAGCTCCTTTGTCATAGAAACCCTCCTTGCACGAGACGACGTTCGCGTTGCCTACTACTATTTCGAATTCACCAATCCATCTACTCTTTCCGAAGAAGCTCTCCTTCGTTCACTTGTATGTCAGCTAGCAGGCATCTCACCAGCTGTTGTGCGAACCTTCCATCAGAAGCACGAGAAAGGCAGCCTTCAGCCTCAGCTGTCCACTCTCCAGAATACTTTGAATGAGCTGGTCGCTGCGTCTACAAAGCCAATCTTCATCATCATTGACGCTCTGGACGAATTCCCTCCCACACAACGCAAATATCTTCTACGGTCTCTTGTGACCTTTTCTACGTTGAATTGCGCCTCTCGAACCCACATCATGGTGACAAGTCGAGAAGAGACTGATATACACCGTGAATTTAAAGGAAAAATTGACTATGAGCTGGAAGTTCAGGGTGATCTTGTTCGACAGGACATTGCTGCCTTTGTTGATCGAGAACTTGCGGCAGAGAAGTGGACACGTTGGTCTCGAGATGCCATTGAGATGGCACGTAGATTATTAAATGAGAGAGCGGACGGCCAGTGAGTATTTATTTTCTAACTTTTATCAGGCTAGTTGACGATGGACCTATCAGATTTCGGATGGTCACCTGTCAAATTGATATCCTTCAGCAAGTCAAGACCTTCACACAGCTACAACAATCTCTACATTATCTGCCGAAAAACCTTAGCGAAACGTACAACTACATCCTCGAAAAAATACCAGAGCCCCTACGAGACCTGGCTCATCGTCTCCTTGCCATTCTTTCGTTTGCATCAGAGCCGATCTCTGTTCATGAGCTATCCGCCTTGCTTGCTGTGGATTTTGGAGATGAAGACGATCCAGAACAGCTCCCAGAGTTCCGAGAGGAAAATCGGCTGGTTGACACCCTTGATATTGTGGATTTAGGGACCTCCTTGGTCTCACGCGTCCATAGTCATTACGAAGCCTCCATCCAACTTGCACATGCATCTGTGAAGGAGCATCTTCTTATTTCCTCTGGGACGTGGTTCTCCCTAAGCGAAGGCCTAGCTCATAGCATGATCGCGCGCTCCTGCCTTGCTCTCCTCTTGTACTTCCAAATTCTTCAAGATGAAAGCCAATTTCCTTCCTCGTATCATTATTCCGGAAGAAAGTGGTTCAAACATATCCTTCCAAATGGACCATCACAGCTCTTACGCCAACAACAACATATATATCTGTTCTTCCCCTGGCCATGCCTAAAGTGGGACTACAATAATATATACAGAGAGACACGTTCTCCCCTTGTATCCGCTGCGGATTTGGCTCTTTTTGACTTGGTTCTGGCCCTCCTGAATATCAGGTCATGGAAGAAGGACAATTTAAACCAAGCCCTTTATGCGTCAGCCTCTTGTAGGTTCGCTGAACACATTTCCATTAAATGTTGCCATATCCTCATAGCTCATGGTGCATATGTGAATGCCTTTGTTGCGAAAGCATCTTCCTTCCACCAGGAGACCCTCACTTCACCCCTTCAAGCTGCAATGTTGGCTAGGAACCTGGCCATTGCACAGTTTCTTCTTGAGAAGGGAGCAGATATAAATCAATGGAGAACAAATTCAGAAACAGTTTTGCAAGTGGAAGCCTCTCGAGGAGATCTGAAGATTGTCTGTTTCCTCGTTGAGAAGGGGGCAGATGTAAACGCAGGAGGAGAGTACAGAACAGCTTTGCAAAGGGCTTCTTCACGAGGATACCTGGAGATCGTTCGTCTCCTTGTTGAGAAGGGAGCAAATGTGAACGCGGGAAGAAAGTACAAAACAGCTTTGCAAGACGCCGCATTAAATGGGTACCTGGAGATTGTTCGTTTCCTCATTGAGAATGGAGCAGATGTAAATGCTGAAGGAAAGTACGACACAGCATTGCAAAGGGCTACATCACATGGAGACCTGGGGATCGTTCGTCTCCTTGTTGAGAAGGGAGCAGACATAAATGCAGGAGGAAAGTACAGAACGGCACTGCAAGCAGCCGCATATAAATGGGATATAAATCTTGTTTGTTTCCTCATTGAGAAGGGAGCAGATGTAAACGCAGGAGGAGAGTACAGAACAGCTTTGCAAGAAGCTGTAGATCGGAACAACCTGGAGATCGTTCATTTCCTCGTTGAGAAGGGAGCAGACATAAATGCAGGAGGAAAGTACAGAACGGCACTGCAAGCAGCCGCATATAAATGGGATATAAATCTTGTTTGTTTCCTCATTGAGAAGGGAGCAGATGTAAACGCAGGAGGAGAGTACAGAACAGCTTTGCAAGAAGCTGTAGATCGGAACAACCTGGAGATGATTTGTTTCCTCATTGAGAAAGGAGCAGATGTAAACAGAGGAAAGTACGACACAGCATTGCAAAACGCTATATGGGAAGGGAACCTGGAGATTGTTCGTCTCCTTGTTGAGAATGGAGCCAATGTAAACACAGGAGGAAAGTACGGAACAGCTTTGCAAGAGGCTGCATCAAAGGGGAACTTGGAGATTGTCCGTTGCCTCGTTGAGAAGGGGGCAGATGTAAACGCAAGGGGAGAGTATGGAACAGCTTTGCAAAAGGCTGCATCAGGAGGAGACCTGGGGATTGTTTGTCTCCTTGTTGAGAAGGGGGCAGATGTCAATGCAGGAGGAGAGTACAATACAGCTTTGCAAGGCGCTGCATTAAATGGGCACTTAGAGATTGTTCGTTTCCTCGTTGAGAAGGGAGCAGATGTCGATGGAGGAGGAGAGTACAAAACAGCATTACAAAGGGCTGCATCAAAGGGGAACCTGGAGATTATTCGCTTCCTCATTGAGAAGGGGGCAGATGTAAACGCGAGGGGAGAGTATGGAACAGCTTTGCAAAAGGCTGCATCAGGAGGAGACCTGGGGATTGTTCGTCTCCTTGTTGAGAAGGGTGCAGATGTCAATGCAGGAGGAAAGTACGGAACAGCTTTGCAAGAGGCTGCATCAAAGGGGAACTTGGAGATTGTCCGTTGCCTCGTTGAGAAGGGGGCAGATGTAAACGCGAGGGGAGAGTATGGAACAGCTTTGCAATGGGCTGCATCAGGAGGAGACCTGGGGATTGTTCGTCTCCTTGTTGAGAAGGGAGCAGATGTGAACGTGGGAGGAAAGTACAAAACAGCTTTGCAAGAGGCTGCATTATTTGGGCACCTGGAGATTGCTCGTTTCCTCATTGAGATGGGAGCAGATGTAAATGCCGAAGGAAATTACAAAACAGCATTGCAAGAGGCTATAGATCGGCACAACCTGGAGATGGTTCGCGTCCTCATTGAGAAGGGAGCAGTGGTGAACGCAGGAGAAAAGTACGACACAGCATTGCAAAACGCTATATGGGAAGGGAACCTGGAGATGGTTTGTTTTCTTGTTGAGAAGGGACCAGATTTAATCGCAGGAGGAAAGCACAAAACAGTATTGTGTGAGGCTGCATCTTGAGGGGATCTGGAGACTGTTCGTTTCCTCGTTGAGAAAGGAGCAGATGTCAACGCAATGGGAAGAAATTATGAGAGAACATTGCATGCCGCTGCATCGGTGGGGAACCTGGAGATTGTCCGTTTCCTCCTTGAGAAAGGAGCGGATATAAACGCAGTGGGAGGAAGCTACATATCAACATTGCAACACGCTGCATCTGGATGGAACTTCAACATTTTTCGTTTTATTGAGAAGGGAGCAAATGTAGCCAGAGAAAAGCACGGAACAGCACTGCAGGCAGCTGTATCTAAAGGGAACCTAGAGATGGTTCGTCTCCTCATTGAGAAGGGAGCCGATGTAAACGCAAGGAAGTACGAAACAGCACTGCAAGCAGCCGCATATCGAAGGGATATAAATATGGCTCGTTTCCTCATTGAGAAGGGAGCAGAAGTGAAGTCAATGGGAAGAGAGGATAGACTGTTCTTGCAAGCCGCTGTATCTCAAAGGGATCTGAATCATACGTAGACTAACCATATAGTTAGAGCATGACTATCTATCACGAGCGTTTGTCATCCGAGCTTATTTGTTTCATCTCAAGGCTAGGACAAGATAGAAGGCATAACTGTTATTGGGGCAATTCACGGAGTTGCGCGACGTGCCACCGCCTCTGAACTTCATATTAGGATTCCAACGTACGCTTGCGTGAATAGAATCTTAAAATTTGACGTGGAAGCAATTAGGCGTTCAAAACGATGGGGGTTTTAGAATGCTTAAGCTTGGCCAGCAGTACTTCCTGACCAAACATCTACCCGTAACCTACCGTCTGCATGCTTAAGAGGTCAGCCGGACCGTACTCCAGTCAAATTGAGCCCAATCAATCTCACTGAAATAATTAGCTCAGTGTACTCCAGCGTCGAAGCCGAAAAATTACTTGCCTTACTCAATCTAATCTTAAGACGACCTTCAGCCTGCCGAAAAGATCAGCTGGACTGCAGCCTGATATAACTTAAGATGCAGAATTCAGCAGGTTGAAGTGAGCAGGATGGACTGTGCTTACCAGGGACAAACGATCGTCTTATGCACACTTACACTGATCTAGAGGATAGAGTAAGCATAAGAAGAGAGGAGCCCTTAAAAACGTACCCAATGAGGGACAATCGAGCTTGCTGACTTGAACAGCAGACCCACAATGGAGTGCCGAATTTTGAGTTGCGCTGCTAGATAAGCCAATATGGGAGTAGTACTTCTAAGAGAGATAGATCAAGCTTGCTTGGCTCGCACAACAAGACGTCGGTGCTTGAAAAAAATACAATTGCTTTTTGAATGAATGTAAATTAGCAGCAAGCACGAACCGATGCTCGGGAGACCTACCTGACATCGAACACGCTTTGTGAAGCACCTTAGATTTAGGTACTGCAGGGAGGAAGAGAAAGAGGGAGAGAAAGATCAGAAGCATTGGAAAACGCACGAGTTCCTCACTGGAACACGAGGGAGTGTGAGGACAAATTGGGAATCGTAGCAGCGCTTCGAGGCAAGTATAAGGAACTGGAACAACTTGTAAAAGGATGGGAAGACTGGGAGGAGTAAAGCAAAGAGCCAAGACCGTGTGCTGGTGGTCACGACAGGAGACAAGGAGCATATGTACAATGATGCTGCTAAACAATTCTTTCTTCGCGGTTCTTTAGGGTCGTTCCTTTCTAAGAAGTCATCTCTTCCCCATATCCATGTTCGGTCTTCTTGAGGCAAATTTTTCGAGTTACGGAGTCTCAGGAAAGAGTCGTCTTCAGATCCTGCTTGGAATTTGTCAGGAGGGAAAACAAAGATGGAGTCTGAACTGCGAAATATAGAGTGGTGGTTGAGGACCAAGGGTCTTAGGTACGGCGCTTGATTGCTTGACGTTTGTTCTTCGCGGTCAGGAACGCGGAAGCGGCAGGTCATACACACGTCAACCTGGATCGAGGCTTTAAACCTGGTACTCTTGCCTCGGCTAATTTTTATTGACGAGAAGATGCGTTGAACAGTGCACAGTCAACGACTCGTCTTCTATATACGAATGGACGGTCGACGCCTTCGTGGAGCATCCCAGTCATGAATTCTGCATACATTCCTCATCCTACATCTTCAATTCGTCGCCGTCACTTTTGCAGCCATCGACAGAATAGCCATTGTCTCACCTCCCAACCCTACACGAAATGCCTCGTCTCTCACAACACCCACGCCAATTGGAAATGGGAACTTTGCCTTTGGGGGCAGATACAACTGGCTTGAAAACATTCCAGTCATGCGGCATTCTATCATCTTGGGGATGGAACAACGATTCAATTCTGGTGGGAAAGACGCAGCCTGATATTGGTTTGCACATGGGTGTGAGCTGGGTTGAACATGGCAAACCCGTTCAACATGACTTTAGTGGGGATCTGGCATCAAGTTAGTCTGACTTTCTTTCTTCTATCCTCGATGCTCACGAAACTTTGGTATCAGCAATCCCAACCGCGTTAATCTGGGGCGCACTGGTCTCATTTTCGATAACTCCTCCGGAATCTGCCAAGACATTACCCAAGTCAACGTCAATTCCACGACCCAAACGACAGACCTTTGGGCCCACACCTTGACGAGTCGCTTCACTTGAGATCCGTCTCTTGTCACTGGCACACAATCTGTACTATCCCAAGACGGAGCGGACGTCGTATTTATCCAAATCAAGTCGCCTCTTTTGAAGACTAAACATCGGTTCTTCCTCGATTTTCCCTGGAACGACAGGATGAACAAATTTAGCGCGCCATTTATGGGCAACCGGAATGCGACCATCGTCTTTCAAGTTTGCGTCGTACACTGCTGTCTCAGGCGCCGCGTTCAATATCACAAGAAACTCAGACATCACTCACCGTTATGCGATCATACCAACCAACGCCATGGTACCCACGACGTTTACGAGGGTATTAATCCCAATCGTTGGAGTCTGCAGGAGTCTATTGAAGGTCATCCTGCTTTGGTTGGATTGCATGGATGGTTGCCGCCGAGTCCTCGGTTAAATTTGGATATGACAAAGTGGCTCGGACGCATTGGAATATGTCTAACTGTCGGTGGGTCAGTGCTACGAATTCATCAGATTCTTTTTTTTCCTATTGCTGATTCTTTGGTTGTTTGTTTCAGCTAAGACTTCCCAAAGCTTGCGATGAGTGCCGCAAAGGAACGGTGATCCTGAAGCAGTAGTTGACTGGCTTTTTGAGTAATTTTTTTTCTTTTCTTTTGCATGCTATAGTTTGCTTACAAGCTCACTCCAGACCCTCTACTCCATTTTGACGATATTGGGATGTCTGTGGGCGGTTTTGGAGTATGTCCCAAATTTCCCTCCTCTGTGCCAGTATCTACTGACACCAACCAATGACAGTTTCGAACTCTGTATCTCCCTAGAAGTGGTGCTCTTCTTCATCCAGTGGCCATTATGGCTAGAGTTTGGGATAGCGCATATAGATATGAGCACCTCAGGATTTCCCAAGACCAGCTGGTTGTGAGAACAGAAGGGATAAGACGGGCATTATGAACCAAAGTAATACATTTCCGGCATAAATCTAATGATTCAAAAGACACTACTAAGTACTTTATTGAACTGCACATCGCCGTTTGCTTCTGCATGAACTTTGGGAGGTTCTCGTTTTGCCTTTTTGCTTGGACGACGCTCGCCACCATCACCTTCGTGGTCCTGCTGTCGCCTCTTCTTTTCTCGGGGTTTGAGTTCGAACTCTTTACCCTGTTCACGTTTCTTCTGAGCTCGTTTATCGAGGACGCGTGCGAGTTCGACGTTCTTGAGATAATCTCGTTGCTCCATTTTCGACTGGGCGAGCTCAACTCGTAATTTTGCCATATGAAGTTCGGCTTCATGAGCTAGGAAAAAAAAGAAAGACGTGTCAGCGGTATACCAAGTAATCACAGATTGAAGAAAGAAAGATAAACGTACCAACTTGTTCAGTAAGCATGTTCCATTTAAATTTGGGCAGATACTTCATCGTCCAAATATCATCTCTCCATCGAGTACCTTTCTTTCCACCAATCGTATTTGCGTTGAGCATCTCTGCGACACGACGAGCGACTTTCTTGTCTTTGAATTCTACCCAACCTTCTGTGAAATGAGCTTTCTTCGTTGCAGTGTATTTGCGTCTGAGGTATGCTCGTTTGGCATCTGAATGTAGAAAAAGTGTCAGAGCTGAAATCAACAAAGTGAATATAAAGGATAAAATGAAATACCTTCTTGTTGAAGATGCACTCTTCCAATTTCACCATATTGACTCATGTGACGCCTAACTTTTGTAGGTCGCATTCCGGGAGGAATTCGAGAGATGTATATAACACATGTTCGTTCTTGAGCAGTATTGAACACAGCAAGAGCTTCGGGAGTCAGAGGTTTGACAGTTTTTTCTTCTTTCGGTCCAGAAAATCCTTCTGGGTCCATCCCTTTGCCGAGTCGCCCTCTTCTCCCGCCAAGCTTTTGTCGTCGTCGCGTTCAGAAGCTGATTTAGAGGATTCAGCATCGGATATTCCTTCGAGTGCATCGAGAGTAAAATGAGGATCGAGTTGGGAACGCATCAAGGTAATGGTGGTGGCTGAAGAACAAGTTTTTCTCGGAACAACCTTTGACCTAGACTCTCATGATCACTTTTAGGGCCTGTTCGGCAAACCTGATGAGGAAAAGCTGATGAAGGACGCTCCTACCACTCCTGCCCACCTTGTTGCTCTTCCCTTGCGTCAAAATGCGGGCAGTTAAACATTATGATAGTAATGAACCAGCATGATTTATTTGAAGCAAATCTTTCAAGAAGTGGTTGCGCAGTAAACGAAATACTGTTCGGATTTTGTAGTAAGCGCCCGAATGTTGCCAACTTTTTAATATCGTTCTGCCACGGTAATAAAGAACGGGATTTACTTCAAATGAGTCGTACAGTATATCAACAATGTACTTGTTATACTACCAAGGTTTCAGCCCCAACGTATCACTGTACGACGATAGGAACCCTTCATCAGGTTTTTCGTCATCAGCTCATCAGGTTTGCCGAACAGGCCCTAAGATTTGTAGTCCTTCCTCAGAATTCTTCATCGCATCAGCCTTCATCAGGTTTGCCTGCCGGACAGGGCCTTAGTTATTTTAGTCGGGCTTGCTAACAACAAGTGGATGAGTGCTAAGCGTATAGCGACATGTACATTAAAATGCTTACATCCATATTTGGTCTTTCCAGTACAGGTGTCTTTCCCTCTCGTTCACCATGTCTCACGCCGTGAACATTGACACACCGTACAGAAAAGTCCATTAGGAAAGTATACTTCTGGCAACCTGCTAGCCTGGGACTTTCTCCACCACTCGAGCTAACATCCAATAGTGCTATAGCTCTCGGGCTCAATGGCCCGGGATGACAAATCCTCAAGTCGCTCAGCCCCAGCGAGAAATCGGTTCAATGAACCGCAATTGAAGGCGACGGTGAGCAATGACGGGACTCTCAGGCAATGAATTTGTAAATTCGCGGCGTTCAACTTCTCGTTTCGAAACCTCAACTTTCAATTTGAACTAAACATTGCCTACCATTTCGTTCGTTCTCAAGATGTTTCGAATCACACTTGTTCCTTTTCTGAAACTTTTCCGACCTTGTTCCGCGTGTTCTCAAACGTTCTTCCACTGTCCATGTATCTTGACTTTTTCAACTTGTCCCACCAACGTCGTACCTCTATGACCACGGCACTCAGAACTCTCATCGTTACGATCATTGGTGCCGGTGTGCTTAACTAGACCAAGATGTACCGAAAAGTGCCTAATGTCAAATTAACCATGTGCTCCGATGGCAATGGTCTTATCCTCTTCTCTTTGCTCACTACGGGTATCGGCATTCCTCAGATGAGAACTCTGGAGAAGTAGCTTGATGTATTGAGGGAGACTGCGAATTGGATGAATGTGTAAGATTGGTGAACCGTGCGTATAAGCGGGTACGATTTGGATCCAGCCATCCATGGTATCAGAAGACACCCCACGCAATTCAATGCATTCGAACAGCGTATTCGAGACTATTATTTAGTGCGCCTATGATTGGTTAACGAACATGGACGGAGAACATCCTGAACAATGGTCAAGAGTTCGCCGGATTGGATGCGCTGCGTCAAACAGTGCTACAACGCTGATGAAAGAGGAATACCACTTCATGAAATATGCATTAGGGTATTAACAATTAGCTGAATTCAGTATTGTTTTATGAATAGCTACTCCCAAGTTTCGAGTTGGATTTGGATATTGCGAAGGCAACAACTGAGATGGTTTGAAGATGTCCAAATGCTAGGGATTAGTTATGCTACTTCTTTAGGTTCTTTACCTAGTCATCAGCGATATTTCGACTGTATTTCTCACTTTGATTGGAAAAACAAGGGTTATCTACAACAACATTTTGCTCAGAACAAGTCGAGCAGCTCCACCTGAACTGCTTCCTAAAAGTCTGTTTCTCCTTCTGATTGCACCTGAAGCTCAATAATATATATGCTAATATAGAAAATACCTGCGATAGATAGTCTTACTCAAAACTACGCGGATAATTCACTTACAGCGTTCAGACGCATCCTCCTGTGACATCTCTTCCCATGTCTTGGCACCACGGGACTTGAGATACTCCACTACCTCGTCCCTATCAGTCTTCCTGGAGCTTAATAGAGATGAATCTCGTGCTGCGTTCACCGCTGTTTTGTGATATCCTCCAATTGCATTCAAATCGGCTCCGCTCTCAACCAGGAAGCGGACAACCTTCAGCCTCCCATGGTATGCACTGCCTTGCAATACTGAACCATACGCCCCTCCCACTGTATTCACATTTGCTCCCTTCTCAACCAAGAAACGAACAACCTCTAGCTTCCCACAGCACGCACCAGCGTGCAATGCTGAACCATACCTTCCTCCGATTGCATTCATGTCTGCTCCTTTCTCAATTAGGAAACGGACAATCTCCAGCCTCCCGTGGCATGCACCAGCTTGCAATGCTGAATCATACTCTCCTCCGCTCGCATTCACATCCGCTCCGTTCTCAATAAAAAAACGGACAATCTTTAAGCTCCCTCGTGACGCGGCATATTGGAGCGCTGGATCACACTCTCTTCCGCTTGCATTCACATCTGCTCCGTTCTCAACTAGGAAACGGACAATCTCCAGGTTCCCACAATGCACGCCAGCGTGGAGTGCTGAACCGTACTCTCCTCTGCTTGCATTAACGTCTGCTCCGTTCTCAACTAGGAAACGAACAATCTCCAGGCTCCCACAATACACGGCAGCGTGGAGTGCTGAAACATACTTTCCTCCGCTTGCATTCACATCGGCATATTCGAGCGGGGATAAATAATCACGATCTAAAGAGGAAAGGAACCTGCGTCGTACGGTGAAAGCATTCACATCCGCACCATAAGTTAAGAGAATACCACAACATTGAATGGAAACGAGTTCAACACCTTCAGAAGAGGCTGCTGCAGTAAGGGCTACTGTCAAAACTTTTGTGTTCCATGACCTCGTACTTAGGAGTGCCTCGACCAAGTCAAACAGACCAAGAGACGCAGCAGAGACAAGTGCGGAACCTGCCCGGTTGTATGGCGGCTTGTTGCGCCAATTTATGCACGGCCAGGGAAAGGATCCGTATATTTGTTGCTGTTGCCGTAAGAGCTGTGGCGATCCGTTTGGGCGGACGTGCTTGAACCAGTTGCTTGTGGAATAACGATGCAAGGCCCCAGCATTGCTCATCAGGATGGGTCGAGGCCAGGGATATTCAGCTTTCTGCTGAAGAATTTGGAAATGTACGAGGAGAGTAAGGCATGAGCGTGCGATCATGCTATGCGCAAGATCCTCACATAGGGAGAACCAAGTGTTGGAAGGAAGAAGAAGATGCTCTTTCACAGATGCATGTGCGAGCACAAGGGAGGTTCGGCGGAAAGAATTGCGTCGTGAGACCAAAGAGGTGCCCAAATCCACGACATCCAGCGGATCAGCCATCCGATTTTTCTCTTGCAACACTGGAAGTTGATCTGAGTCTTCATCTCCCAACTCTACAGCAAGCAGGGCAGACAGCTCACGAGCTGAGATTGGCTCTGATGCAAAGGAGAGAATAGCAAAAAGACGGTGAGCCTGGTCTCGGAGGTCCTCGGGGATTTTATCAAGTATGTAATTATATGTTTCGCCAAGAGTTTTTGGCAGAGAATTTAAGGATCGTTGTAGCTGTTCAAAAGTCTTGACTTGCTGAAGAATATCAACTTGACACGCAACCATACGAAACCTAATCGATTTTCTGTCAGACTATCCAAGTAGAAGTAAAAGGTAAAATACTCACTGGCCGTCCGCTCTCTCATTTAACAGGCGCCGTGCCATTTCAACGGCTTCTCGAGGCCAATGTGTCCACTTCTGTGCCGCAAGTTCTTGATCTACAAATGCCGCAATGTCTTGTCGAACAAGATCACCCTGAACAGCCAGCTCGAAATCGACTACTCCTTTAAACGCGCGGGCCATGTCGACTTCCTCTCGGCTTGTTACCATGATATGGGTTCGAGAGGCACGATTTGACCGAGAGAAGGTCACAAGTGACCGGAGAAAGTATTTGCGTTGTGCGAACGGAAGCTCGTCCAGAGCGTCAATGATAATAAAGACTGGTTTCGTAGACGTAGCGACCAGTTCATTCAAAGTGTTTTGGAGAGTGGACAGCTGAGGCTGAAGGCCACCATTGTTGTGCTTCCGATGGAATTCTCGCACAACAAATGGTGAGATGCCTGCTAGCTGGCACACAAGCGAACGGAGGAAAGCCTCTTCAGAAAGTGTACTAGGATTGGTGAACTCGAAATAGTAATAGGCAGCGTAAACGTCATCTCGTGTAAGGACGGTTTCTGTGACAAAGGAGCTGAAAAAATTGTAAGTAACTGCGAGAGTGCTACGGAAGAAACACGAAAGGACGAACCTCATAACAGTTTTCCCCGTGCCCACTTGAAAAAATTGATAAGATGAAAAATTCAGAACATAAGTAAATAAACCACTTACTCAACCCACGAAACCAAAATAACCCACGTTTTTCCATCCACTGAAGAAACGTATCGTTCTCCAATAACCACTTGCAAGTTGTTCCACTTCGAGCACGGATATTGGCATCAAGTTTCGAGGTCTGGTGAATGGGCTGCAGCCAGTTTTTCATATCTTGAAATATGGTATCGTTGAGATGTTCCTCGACTTTCGCTAGTCGCGCGGCCACTCGTGACTCGCCATCTTTGCCCGCAACCGAGTCTTCAATATAAATTAGACTGAATGATAAATTTTTAAAGGACCGCTTACTGAGTCTCTCAATGGTGACCACTCCAAAACGCTCGCGCAACCTTTCCTCCAAATCATCCAGTCGTGTTGATATCTCATCGACGGAAAGATATGCCATCGTCATCCCTTTTACTTGTGAGATGTCATCCTCGAGCGAATAGGATTGCTGTCCAAACTGCGAGGGCGCTGACAGCCGGAAGAAGAAGGAACCTAAGCTGTGGCAATGGCTGGTGACGTCGTCGGCTACAAGCTGGCAGGAACGTAAAATGCCAACTAATTCCTCCGCATTCTCTTGGTTTGTCAAACCTTGGATGCTAAGGTCATCGGCTCCAATATTCGCTAAGCAAGCGACCTGTGCGCTCCTGGGATATGCGTTGCCCAACTCTTTCACGAGCGTATGTGTAGGGTTCGCATACCCTTTCAGAGCGGATAAGAAAAACTCCTCTTCAATGTAGACTGCGGGAAGTTGGACATGATTGGAGAGGGTGGCTTGGAGAACCTGCCGGATGGTGCATAGGGGACCTTGATCTATTCGTGAACGGTAATTACGAAGGAGGCGGCATCTGGTTTTCGCTGCTGGGTTAACCACGCAGACAAAGCTTTACATATCGATAGTAAGTATGCGTACAAGCTAGGTGAGGGGATGGCACACACCACTTTGTCTGAGGGTTCTTCTCTGCAAAAGGCGAATCGAGGGACATCCCAATCTCTAAGACATTTACAATTTCATCTAATGCAATGTTTAATATTTCAAAACAAGCTTGCTGATTCTGATTTTTCCACGCATCTGAATGGAAAACGCGTTCGAGGATGCGATAAGCGTGAATGGCTTGCCCGATGGACATCTTCAAACGTACGAACAGCACGGAATAGAAGCTTCCGTAGAGGTAAGACAGAGAACGCATAATAAGTTGGAATAATGTGATTTACCCCCCTATCCCAGTACCGCCAATGATATCGAACATATCAATTGGGCGAACCTCTTCTCCTCGGAGGTCCAAATCTTTGCTGAAAGCCCAACGTCCAGCTGTTTCTTGAAGAATGTACAGCTCTGAGAGTGCGTCGAGAATATTTACAGAACCATCTATTCCAACATTGAGGAACACGCAATTACATGCATTCAGAGAAACGCGCTGCTTACCAAGTGCAAGGGCAGCGATGCCTTCACATGCGGAGGCTGAAGCTTCCCGCTCCGTCATAATAAAACAAAATGTAACAGATAAACGATCAGAAGTTCAAGTTAGAGGCTGTAGGAAGAGGTTCAGAGCCAAAGTTCACAAAAACGTGGTTGTTGACGGTCAACCTGTGCGGCGAGTCAAACACCACCCCAAAATCATTGCATCATAACAGATTTTGCATCAGACCTTCCTTCGACTTTGTTAGGAGCGAAAACGAAGGCCCAATTTGGGCTATATAATTCATAGCGGTGGCCAAAGATCATGTTTTTTCAGAAATGGCCATCATTTCGAGGTTTGATCGTCATTAGGGTCACACAATGCCTGAGGCAGGTCACATCGGTTCCTCGGTTCTCTCCACCAACCTCGGTAGAGACCTTTAACATCTGACGCCCCTGAACTCCAGTTTAGAGTGCTTCTTACCCACGAGAAGATGTGATGACCTCCTGCAAAATTTTGGGAGTGTCTCACTAAGCGAAGGGTTTGAAAACATCACCTCATTCACGGTCATGAGATCGTCTTTCGAGCTACCTGGGCGCTTTCTGGCGCAATTCGGGATGAGCCGACTTGACTAGTCGCTCAAAAAATGTGCGAACTGATAAAATGTAGAGGAGAATTCTTCTATCAAAGTTCTTGATGAGAATTGAAACTGAGGACTGCCCTCCAAAAACGTCAGTCTGTATTCCATGCCCAATTCTTCTGATTTTTAACGACATTTTAGTCTGGACTTGTTAGTACTTGATGATTGAAAATTCATTACCGCTTGAAAAGCTGGCACCATAAACAGAACTATTCATTTGGAAATGTGCTTCTGGCTCTTCACTCAGTCAACTCCTTCGTGAAACTGGGATCTTCTCTGTCGTGCCCCCTCCATCGACTTTCTATTCCTCCCAACAGTTCTCACCAGAGCTAAAATACAACAGGGTTCTAGCTCTGGAATACGATGCCCAAAATCCTTCAGGTCGCTCCGCGCCAGATCAAATTGACAACGCTGTTCTTTGGCAGCCGCCTTATTCTCCTCTCTTCACACAATCCGAGTATCGAGAATTACCTCAGAAGTAAACTTTCGAGAAGTGAGTTGACGTGTTGAAGAAGACTACGAATAGGGTGAGTGTCTATGCTTCATGGAACGAGAGCACCGGCGCACACGATTTAGGTCCACCCATCTATGTCGTACCAGAAGACACTCCACTCATTCGATTCAAAACCCTGCATTCGAATATTTGTCTTTGAGACCTAGGTCTGGCCGGACTCAAGATTGGTTAACAAACATGGGTGAAGAACAGTGATCCAAAGTCCCGAGGAGCTTGCAAGACTACCTATTACCAATGGCATCCACCATGTTTACCACGGGATTAATCCCAATTGGCGGAATGTGTCCGAGTCTATCAACGACCATTCTGCTTTGATTCGATTGGGTGGTTGCCGGCGAGTCCAGGGTTGGATTCGGATTTGGCAAAGTGGCACTGTTGAGGGTCAATTCTACGACTCCTTCACTTTTTTTTTCTGTCGCTGATCCTTTGGTTGTCTGTTTCCACTAGGAATTTCCAATGTTTGCCATGAGTGCTACAAGGAACGGAGATCCTTAAAAAAGCAGTTGGCTGAGTCCTTGGTTATTTTTTATTCATTCATTTTACACGCTATAGTTTACTTAAAAACTCACTCCAGACCCTCAATTCCAGTCTGATGATATTAGGCTGTCTGTTGGTGATGTTGGAGTATGTCCCAAATTTCCAACCCTTGTACTAATATATGCTGACATCGACCAATGACAGGTTCCAACTCCTTATTTCCCCTGCGGTGGTGCTCTTCTTTATGTAGTTGCCATTATGGCTGGAGGTTGGGATGGCGCAGACAGAACACGAGTGCCCCAGGATTACCCATACCAGTTGAGTGGAAAGGAAAAGGCATTATGAACCCAAGTACTAAAATTCCAATGTAAAACCAATGATTTAGAAAACACTATTAAGTACTTTATTGAATTGTGCATCGTCGTCTGCTTCTGCATGAGCTTTGGGAGGATCTCGTTTTGCCTTTTTGCTTGGACGAAGTTCGCCATCACCTTCGTGGTCCTGCTGTCGTTTCTTCTTTTCTCGAGGTTTGAGCTCGAACTCTTTACCCTGTTCACGCTTCTTCTGAGCTCGTTTATCGAGGACGCGCGCGAGCTCGACGTTCTTGAGATAATCTCGCTGCTCCATCTTTGACTGGGCAAGCTCAACTCGCAATTTTGCCATATGAAGTTCGGCTTCATGTGCTAGGAAAAAGAAAAAGAGAGTGTCAGAGATATACTAGGAAGTCACAGATGAACTGAGGAAAGAAAGACAAACGTACCAACTTGCTCGGTAAGCATGTTCCATTTGAATTTGGGTAGATACTTCATCGTCCAAATGTCATCTCTCCATCGAGTACCTTTCTTTCCTCCGATTGTATTGGCGTTGAGCATCTCTGCGACCCGACGAGCGACTTTCTTGTCTTTGAATTCTACCCAACCTTCGGTGAAATGGGCTTTCTTTGTTGCAGTGTATTTACGTCGGAGGTAAGCTCGTTTGGCATCTGAAAGGGGAAAAAATGTCAGACTTAAATTCAAGAAAGTTAATGGGAAGGATAAAGATCAAATACCTTCTTGTTGAAGATACACTCTCCCTATCTCTCCATATTGACTCATGAGATGCCTAACTTTTGTAGGTCGCATGCCAGGAGGAATTCGTGAGATGTATATAACACCTGTTCGTTCTTGAGCTGCATTGAACGCAGCAAGAGCTTCGGGAGTCAGAGGTTTGACGGTTTTTTCTTCTTTCGGTCCAGAGAATCCTTCCGGGTCCATCCCTTTGCCGAGTCCATCTTGCTCTTGTTCTTCTTCAGCCATAATTTCGTCGTCCTTAGGTTCAGATGCAGATTTAGATGATTCAGCATCGGATTCACCTTCGAATTTGTCGAGAGTGAAACGAGGATCTGGTTGAGGACGCATCAAGGTGATGGTGGTGGCTGAAGAACAAGTTTTCCGACACAACCCTTGATCTGAACTTCCATGACCACTTGATCCTATCAGCTTCCGTCAAGCCTGCCTTACTCTTACGAGTGGTTTCAGCAGTGTAGAATTCGGATAGCGGAATAAATTATTTTCCCCTTCGTTCTCTCACCTGAAACCTGTGTCCGGCAGGCGCGCTTGCACTCAGATTCATTTTCATTCGAGCGTCGAGCTCTTCCCATCTGAACGACCTAGTCGTAGAGAACTTGGTTGAAAGAACTGTTTTTGTTTTTTCAGGACTCGCATTTTGCTCTCGGCGCATCAGACAACTTGTGGATTGCGGGCTTGAAATTATGGGGCTTCGCTTATTCCGGCCTTGACCAAATAAATAAGCTAACATTCGAAAATTCTCAGAATGAATAATGTCATTTGAACTACTTGCACTGTCTATTTAGAAGCCAGACTCTTTATACAAGTCTTCATAAAATGTCTATTATTTCTTCCCACGACTTAGCATGATAAAACTTGGGAAGCTGCCTTACTTGATGCTTTCAGCAAGTTCCCAGTTAGGATATTGAGCTCATGCTTCGTCCAGGTCAACAATTCCATCTGAATTGCTTCCTTGAAATTCACGCTTCACCTCTTATGGCAGTCTGGAGCTCACAAAACAAATACGTTGCGAAAAGAAATATATGGTATGTAGTCTTCTTGCTCGAAACTACTCGGACAACCTACTTATGGCTCAGAATCCTCGTCCTACTCACATCTCGTCCGATGACTTGGCACCACAGGACTTGAGAAACTGCACGATCTCGTCCCTGTCAGTATTACTGGAACTGAATGGCTTTGAATCTTGTGCTGCATCCAACGCTGTTTTCGGATATCCTCCGATCGCATTCACATTTGCACCTTTTTTAACGAGGAAACGGACGATTTCTAGGCTCCCAGAATCAGCGGCAGCAGTCAATGGTGTGCCCCAAATGCCACCCTGTGCATTCACATCTGCTCCCTTTTCAACAAGGAAATGGACAATCTCCAAGCTCCCAGAATGCGCGCCTACTTGGAGTGCTGAATCATACACTTGTCCGTTTGCATTCACATCTGCTCCCTGTTGAACAAGAAAGTGGATAACATCCAGACGCCCTCGACTTGCGGCACAGTGTAATGTCGAACCATAAAAGCCTTCGCTCGCATTCATATCTGCCCCCTTCTCAACCAGGAAACAGACAATTTCCAGCCACCCATGGAACGCCGCGGCATACAATGTTGTGCCCCAATGACCACCCTGTGCGTTGATATTTGCTCCATTCTCAATAAGGAAACGAACTATCTCCAGGCTGCCAGAAGCCGCGCCCGCTTGGAGTGCTGAGCCATAGAATCCTCCGCTTGCATTCGCATCTGCTCCCTTCTCAACCAGGAAACGGACAATCTCCGTGCTCCCACGCTATGCACCTGCTTGCAATGCTGAACCATAGTATCCTCCGCTTGTATTTAAATCTGCTCCCTTGTTAACCAGGAAACAGACAATTTCCAAGCTCCCACTGCGCGCACCAGCTTGCAATGCCGAACCATACTCTCCCCCGCGCGCATTCACATCAGCTCCCTTTTCAACCAGGAAACAGACAATTCCTAAGTCACCACGGGACGCACCAGCCTGCAAAGCTGAACCATACATGCTTCCGCTTGCATTTACATCTGCTCCCTTGTTAACCAGGAAACAGACACTCTCCAGGCTCCCATTGCTCGCACCAGCTTGCAATGCCGAACCATACGCTCCTCCACTTGCATTTACATCTGCTCCCTTCTGAACTAGGAAGCGAACGATCTCAAGGTTCCTGCAACTCGCAGCAGCAGTCAATGCTGATCCATACGTTCCTCCACTGGCGTTTACATCCGCACCTCTCTCAACAAGGAAGCAGACAATTTCCAACTTCCCTTTCGATGAAGCACCTTCGAGCGGGGATAAAACCCTGCTTCCGGGGTAGGAAACGAATTGTCCAGTGAAGTCATTCACATCTGCACCATAAGTTATGAGGACATGACAACATTGAATGGAAAGGAGTTCATCGCGCTCAGAAGTGGCTGCCGCGATAAGGGCTTGAGTTAAATCTTTTGTTTCCCACGACCTGGAGTTTAACAGCGCTTCAACCAAGTCAAACAGACCGAAATAGGCTGCAGAAACAAGCGGACATTTTGTCAATTTGTATAGCGAGTTGTTGGGCTGATGTAAGCGTGGCCAAGGAAGAGATTTATATATATATTGTTGTTGCCGCAAGAGCTGTGGTGGTCCATTCGGAAGGACATGCTCGAACCAGTGGTGTGTGGAATAAGGATACAGGTCTGCAACTTTGCTCTTCAACCTATGCCGAGACTTGTATTTATCTCTGTCGCTCAGCTGAAGAATTTGGAAATGTACGATGAGAGCAAGGCAACAGCGCGCGATTATGCTATGAGCAAGGTCCTCACGTAGGGAGAACCATGTGCTGGAAGTAATAAGAAGATGCTCCTTCACAGACGCATGTGCGAGCCGAAGGGAGGTTCCGCGATAATCATCTAGTCGTGAGACCAAGGAGGTTCCCAAATCCACGACATCCAACGGGTCAACCATCTGATTTTTCTCTTGTAACACTGGGAGTTGATTAGAGTCTTCTTCGTCTCCAAACTCTACTGCAAGCAGGGCAGACAGTTCGCGAGCAGAGATTGGCCGCGACGAAAACGAAAGAATAGCAAAGAGAAGGTGAGCCTGTTCTCGGAGATCCGTGGGTATTTTCTCAAGTATATAGTCATATGTGTCGCCGAGAGTTGTTGGTAGAGAATTTATGAATCGCTGCAGCTGTTCAAAGGTCTTGACTTGGCGAAGAATATCAACTTGACACGCAACCATCCGAAATATGATAGGTTGTTCGTCAAACTAACCAGACAGAAACCAAAACGTAAAATACTCACTGGCCGTCCGCTCTCTCATTTAACAAGCGCCGCGCCATTTCAATGCCTTCTTGAGGCCAAAATTTCCACTTTTGTACAGCAAGTTCTTGGTCTACAAATGCCGCAATGTCTTGTCGAACAAGATCACCCTGAACGGCTAGCTCAAAATCAACTTTGTCGTTGAACGCACGGTGTATGTCGACTTCTTCTCGACTTGTTATCATGACGTGCGTTCGAGAGGCAATATTCGACATAGAGAAGGCTACAAGAGACTGGAGAAAGTACTTGCGCTGTGGAAGGGGAAGCTCGTCCAGAGCGTCAATGATAATAAAGACTGGTTTTGCAGACGCAAAGACAAGTTCATTCAAAGTGTCTTGAAGAGTGACCAGCTGAGGTTGAAGACCACCGTTGTTGTGTTTCTGATAAAGGGTTCGGATGACAGCTGAGGAGGCCCCTGCCAGCTGACACACAAGTGAACGAAGGACGGCCTCTTCAGAAAGTGTAGTAGGATTGGTGAACTCGAAGTAGTAAAAGGCAACATAGACGTCGCCGCGTGCACGGAGGGTTTCAATCACGAAGGAGCTGTCAAAGTTGTAAGCAACTGGTGGAGCAGTGAGAAAGAAATACGGCAAGGCTAACCTCATCATAGTTTTCCCCGTACCCACTAGAAAGGATTAAGGAATCAAAAATAAGAACATTAGAGTAAAACGACCACTTACTCAACCCGCGGAACCAAAGTAGACCACGATTCTTCTCCATCCACTGTAGAAAAGTAGCGTTCTCCAATAACCATCGACATGTCATTCCACTACGAGCACGAATATTGGCATCGAGTTTCGAGGTCTGGTGAATGGGCTGCAACCAATCTTTCACATCTTTAAATATGGTCTCGTTGAGATGTTCCTCGACTTTCGCTAGTCGAGCTGCTACTCGTGACTCCCCATCTTTGCCTGCCACCGAATCTGTAATAGATATTAGACTAATAGATACCTTTAAAAAAGGACAACCTACTAAGTCTCTCAATCGACACCACTCCAAAACGCCCGCGCAACTTCTCCTCCAAATCATCTACTCGTGTTGAGATCTCGTCCAAGGAAAGATATCCCATCGTCAAGCCTTTTAACCTGGAAATGATGCTCTCGGAAGAATGAGATTCGTGTCCACGCCCCGAGGGGACTGAGAATCGGAAAAAGAAGGCCCCTAAGTCGCGGCAATGGGCGCCCACATCGTCGGCTACAAGCTGGCAGGAACGTAAAAGACCAGCCAATTCTTCCGCGCTTTCCTGGTTGGTCAGATTCTGGACGCCAAGCTCTCCGGCTCCAATATTTACTAAACAAGCGACTTGGGTGCCCCTTGCATAAGCATTGCCAAGCTCTTTCACCAGCATATGCGTTGGGTTGGCATTCCCATTCAAAGCGGATACAAAGTGCTCCTCTTGGATGCCCACTGCAGGAAGGTGGACATGATTGGAGAGTGTAGCGTGGAGAACCTGACGGATGGTGCATCGAGGACCTTGATCTGTTCGTGAACGATAATTGCGAAGGAGCCGACAACTGGTTGCGGCCGCCGGATTAACTACGCATACAAAGCTATGCATATAAATATTGAGCATGCGTGAACATCAATTAAAGGAATGGCACACACCACTTCGCCTGAGGGTTTTTCTCCGCAAAAGGCGAATCAAGCGATGTCTCAATCCCCAAGGTATTTACGATTTCGTCCAAGACAACGTTCAGATTTTCAATACAAGCTTGCTGAATCTTATTTTTCCATGCGTCTGACTGGAAAACGCGTTCGAAGATGCAGTGACTTTGAATGGCCTGCCCGATCGACATCTTCAAGCGTACGAACAGGACAGCGTAGAAGCTTCCGTAGAAATAAGCCACAGGATTCGTGCCCTGGAACATGACGACTCACCCTCCGATTCCAGTACCGCCAATGATATCAAACATATCAATTGGACGAACATCGTCTCCGTCAAGATCCAGTTCTTTGCTGAAAGCCCAGCGTCCAGCCGTTTCTTGAAGAATGTACAGCTCTGAGAGTGCATTGAAAAAATTTAGAGGTCCATCTGCGTCCCGTTGAGGAAAGCGCAATTACATGCATGCATTCAAGACAGACGCGTACCAAGTGCAAGTGCTGCAATGCCTTTAAGTTCTCGTGTTGAAGCACCCAGTTCCGCCATGAGAATGAGATTTAAGAGCAATTACAATCAATATTCAAGGTAGAGAGAGGCCCTTTAGGCCAAGAGCCAGAATGGCAAACGTTGTGGTGGTGGCTGAAGAACGAGAATTCCAGGAACGGCGCCTGTGCATTTCAAGTTGCCTCTTCACGTTCACGCATCCACTACAAGCTGATCACCTGTTGTCTACGAATTCTTCTGTGAAACCTCATCATTTCTTGCGTCGTCCCTCTTGAAAACAAACATTCGACGCAATAACCAACAACATCACGGACTAAACTTTGGTAACCTTTGAAGGAAGCCTACCACTTCCTGGCATCACCAGCCTTTCCTTTAGCCCACCAGCGGGGCTTTCTTGTATCTCACCGAGATTATACACGACTGTATGAATATCATGATGGATCTAGAAGCGGATAGTTTAGCTACGCCATCTGGAAGTTGTAGCTTAGTTGGACACAACAACTTTGCTACCAGAATTCATAGCCAGTGAACCAGCAACATTAGTGGCAGGATTTGGCCAAACGATGGGTTCAGTTGCGCTGATGCCTGTTGTGACGAGGGCAAAGATGATACTTCGAGCTGGGTTGGGGACTGTACTGACAACCAACATTCAGTAGTAACGGACCCGAAGGAAAACATGGAAAAGGTTGAAGATATTCCTAGTGATCATTTGAAATAACCACCTGTCTTTTTCTTTGATTATCAAGACCCTTCAGGCTGTAACAGGTGTTGTTCCAAAGCCAATACGACAAACCGCAAGTGTCGAACGAGAAGGTGCCAACCCAGACGCATTCATAACTGCAGGAATCTAGGAATGCAAACAACTTGCCAGCTGCTGTGACAATATCGTGGGCGTCAGAACTCAACCAGAAATCTATCATGGCAAATGACGATGGCGGCAAGTTATCTTATGAGTTTTTCACTATCCAAGGCAATAGCTGAAAACACGTTCTAGATCCCCTTTCATTTACCTTTGTTGCATAAAAATTGTGATCTAGAGCGAGGAAGCTGCTCTGAAAGAATTGAAGCGCGCAGGGGAGCACGAACTGTATTATAACCATCAGGCTTAATGCGCTTTGCAGGAATATCCCGAAGATGCTCGATGGACTCATTAGCATAATAAGGAGACGCTGTTGCGCTCTGGAGTCCGTTTTTATCGGTACACCCAGGTGTGCCGTTCCGCTTATACTGAAGCAACGACCTCGGATCTCCCTATTTCGTCTAGGAACCCCACTCCCAAACAATGGATGTCTCTTATTCCGTTGTCACCGAACAGCTCGTATTCGATGTTAGTGGTATGGACTGTGCAGAATTCTTGCTCGACGTCAGCAGAGTACTCTCTCGTCTACCTCTATTCATCCGCTCAGCCTCGACTTCCTAAGCAGTGCCTCATGTCTGGTGTACAATCCTGAATGCATTACGTCGGAATGCACCCCTTTTTACGTTGCACAAGCCACTGCATTTGGGGTTCAAATGGTGGGCACTAAACATGCACAATCAAACCATTCCACTCCGCCTTGACGGTCCTTCTCCTCTTCCGCAGAAGTGTTGGAACGCTTGGACGGGACATACCATTGAACATACCTCAGCATTATCTTTCCAGTTCAAGGTGGGAAAGCTCGTCTACCACGCGGAGTCACGGCAAAGTTACATACCTGCCGAGCTCCTCTCGCTGGAAACTCTATTATGTGTTAATTATTTACTCGTACATTTGCAACTAATCAACAGCTATAGCTCGAACCAACCATGGCACTATTTTTTTTCCATCTCTTTCGCAGCTCGTCGAAGGCGCTCTCCCTTTCGGGGCCGTGACTTCGTCACCTCAAGCTGTCTGGGGCATTTTTAGTGCAACTCCGGACTCTTCAACGCGATTAGTTGCTCAACAGATGTTCATATCGATGAAATCCAGTGGCCATTTATTCCACCAGAGTCGTTTATGATGACGAATAAAACTTTTCTGCTCAAGAGGTTAGTCTACATTTCATAGTCGATATCCTGCTCTCTTCGTGTGTTTCTAGCCGGAGATCGCCAACAATGGTTGGGCAAGTGCTTGATACGATATCATATGAGAAGCTGACATGTTTGCATGTTGGTTCATCTTAGCTAGGACAGGTGAGGGCTCGCCTTTCGCCTCTCTTTGCCTACAAATTTTCATGTGGAGACATAATTCTAGCAGTCTGCTCAATCGATATTTCTCACGATGGAAATCAACCTTTTCGTGACATCCAGAAATTTTTCGAAATCAGAATCCTCGCAATTCATTTCACCATGAAGGAGCACTTCTGTGCCATCACAAAATAGATCTTGAAGGTCTATTTCTTATGATCCTTTGCCCTTCTGGCACAGACATTTTGGTTCTCTGTTTCGGCTGAACCGAACGAACACATTTCGTTCACAATGGCGTGTTGCTCTCAACAAGTCAAGCAACTTCCCCTGCCCTGTTTCATTAAAATGATATTTCCTCCTTTTACTGCAGTCTAGAAGTCAGAAAAAAATACTCTCAGATTAAAAAAAGCACTTGTGATAGCATGTCTCGCCCGAAAGTACCTGTACAGTCTACTTATGGCTCCGAGTCCTCGTCCACGGACATCTCTTCCCATGTTTTTGCTCCACAGGACTTGAGAAATTGCACGATCTCGTCCTTGTCGGGATAACTCAATCCGGATGAGTCTGAATTTTGTACTGCACTTAGCACCGTTTTGTGATATCCTCCGATTGCATTCACATTCGCACCGTTTCCAACAAGGAGACGGATAACTGCTAGCCTCCCTTTAAGGGCGCCAGCTTGCAAAACTGAACCATGCCGTTCCCCGCAGGCATTCACGTCTGCTCCTTTTTCGATAAGCAAACGCACAATCTCTAGCTCCCCGTCAAATGCGGCAGCGTGCAGTGCCGATCCATGCAGTCCTCCGCTTGCATTCACATCTGCTCCGTTCTCAACCAGGAAACGGACGATTTCCAGGTTCCGGCGGAATATGCCAGCTTGCAAGGCTGAACCAAATCCTCCTTCGCTTGCATTCACATCTGCTCCGTTCTCAACCAGGAAACGGACGATTTCCAGGCGCCCATGGAAGACGCCAGCTTGTAAGGCTGAACCAAATCCTCCTTCGCTTGCATTCACATCTGCTCCGTTCTCAACCAGGAAACGGACGATTTCCAGGCGCCCATGGAAGACGCCAGCTTGTAAGGCTGAACCATGCGGTCCTCCGCTTGCATTCACATCTGCTCCGTTCTCAACCAGGAAACGGAGGATTTCCAGGCTCCCGCAGGATGCGCAAGCTTGCAAGGCTGAACCATGCAGTCCTCCGCTTGCATTCACATCTGCTCCGTTTTCAACCAGGAAACGTACGGTTCCAAGGCTCCTGCTGAATGCGCAAGCTTGCAAGGCTGAACCATGCAGTCCTCCGCTTGCATTCACATCTGCTCCGTTTTCAACCAGGAAACGTACGGTTTCCAGGCTCCTGCTGAATGCGCCAGCTTGCAAGGTTGAACCATACTCTCCTCCGCTTGCAGTCACATCTGCTCCCTTCTCGACAAGAAAACGAACAACCCCCAGGCTCCCACGGGACGCGCCAGCTTGGAGTGCTGAATCATACTTTCCTCCGCGTGCGTTCACATCTGCTCCTTTCTCAAGAAGGAAGCGGACAGTCTCCAACTTCCCTTCCGAAGAAGCACCTTGGAGCGGGGATAAAAAAGCAATCCCGTGGCGGGAAAAAAATGGTTGGGTGAAGCCATTCACGTCCGCACCATAATTTATGAGGGTTTGACAACATTGAATGGAAACAAGTTCAACACGTTTGGCAGAGGCGGCAGCAGTAAGGGCGCGGGTTAAATCTTCTGTTTCCCATGACTGGGCATTGAGGAGCGCCTCAACCAAGTCAAACAGACCAACGGACGCAGCAGATACAAGAGGAGAATTTGTCCTTTTGTATGGCGAACCGTTGTCCTCATCCAGGCATGGCCAGGGAAAGGACTCGTATATTTGTTGCTGTTGGCGTAAGAGTTGTGGTGACCCATTTGGAAGGATATGCTTGAACCATTTATTTGAGGAATAAGGATACAAGACTGCAACGTCGCTGTTCAGCCCACGCGGCCATACGACTTTATCAGTTTTTCTCTGCTCAAGAATTTGGAAATAAACGAGGACAGCAAGGCAGGAGCGCGCAATCATGCTTTGAGCAAGGTCCTCGCGTAGGGAGAACCATGTATCGGAAGGAATAAGCAGATGCTCCTTCACAGATGCATGCGCGAGCTGAAGGTGGGTTTTTTCAAGACGATCCACTCGTGAGACTAAAGAGGTGCCCAAATCCACAACGTCCAACGGGTCAACCATCTGATTTCTCTCCTGCAGCACGGGGAGCTGAGTGGAATCTGCTTCATCTCCGAACTCTACAGCAAGCAGGCTAGACAGCTCATGAGCAGTGATTGGCTCCGATGCAAACGAAAGAATGGCAAAGAGACGATGAGCCTGGACTCGGACGGCCGTAGGTATTTTCTCGAGTATGTAGTCGTATGTTTCGCCAAGGGTTTCCGGGAGAGAATTTAAGGATCGTTGTAGCTGGTCAAAGGTCTTGACTTGCCGAAGAATATCAATTTGACACGCAACCATCCGAAATCTGATAGGACTTTCGTCAAACTATCTAGATAGATGATAAATCGCAAAATACTCACTGCCCAGCCGCTCTCTCATTTAACAGGCATCGTGCCATTTCAATGGCATCTCGAGGCCAATTTGTCCACTTCTGTGCTGCAAGTTCTTGATCTACAAACGCAGCAATGTCTTGTCGAACAAGATCACCCTGAACAGCCAGCTCGAAGTCAACTTTCTCTTCAAACGCACGGTGTATGTCGACTTCGTCTCGACTTGTCACCATGATGTGCGTTTGAGAGGCATTACTTGACGACGAGAAGGTCACAAGTGACTGAAGAAAGTATTTGCGCTGTGTGAGGGGAAGCTCGTCTAGAGCGTCAATGACAATAAAGATGGGCTTTGCAGACGCAGAAACCAGCTCATTTAAAGTATCCTGAAGAGTGTCCAGCTGAGGCTGAAGGCCACCATTATTGTGTTTCTGATAAAGAATTCGAACGACAGTTGGTGATGCGCCGGCCAGTTGACAGACAAGCGAACGGAGGAGAGCCTCTTCAGAGAGGGTGGTAGGATTGGTGAACTCGAAGTAGTAATAGGCAACGTAAGCATCGCCTCGTGTACGTAGTGTCTCTATCACAAAGGAGCTACAAAAACTGTAAGCAACGAGTGGAGTGGCGAGAAAAAAAGCGGTAAGACTAACCTCATAACAGTTTTCCCTGTACCCACTAAAAATGTAATAAAACAAAAGTAAGGACATTGGAGTGAAACAACCGCTTACTCAATCCACGGAACCAGAACAGTCCGTACTTCTTCTGCATCCAATTGATAAACGTATCGTTCTTCAATAACCACTGGCAAGTTTTCCCGCGTCGAGCACGGGTATTGGCATCGAGCTTCGAGGTCTGGTGAATAGGCTGCAACCAATTTTTCACATCCTTAAATATGGTATCGTTGAGATGTTTTTCGACTTTCGCTAGTCGAGCTGCCACTCGTGATTCGCCATCTCTGCCTGCTACAGAATCTGTCACATATATTAGACTGGCTGATACCTTTAAAACGGACAACTCACTAAGTCTCTCAATGGAGACCACTTCCGAACGCTCACGCAACCTTTCCTCTAAATCGTCCAGTCGTGTCGATATCTCGCCGCTAGAAAGATATGCCATTGTCAAGCCTTTTACTCGGGAAATTTCGTTCTCTAACGAACGAGACTCTTGTCCCTGTCCCGAAGGGACAGAGAATGGGAAGAAGAAGGCGCCTAGGTCGTGGCATTGAGACGCAACATCATCAGCCACAAGCTGGCAAGAACGCAAAAGTCCAGCTAATTCCTCAGCATTTCTCTGGCTCGTCAGAGACTGAATACCAAGACCGCCAGCTCCAACATTCACCAAGCAAGCGACATGTGTGCCTCTGGTATAAGCATTACCCAGTTCTTTCACAAGCACACGCGTAGGGTTGGCATACCCATCCTGTGCGGACAGAAAACGCTCTTCTTCGATACAAACTGCAGGAATCTGGACGTGATTGGAGAGTGTAGCGTGGAGAACCTGATGGATAGTGCATCGAGGACCTTGATCCGTTCGTGAACGGTAGTTACGAAGAAGACGACAACTGGTTGCTGCCGCTGGGTTAACCACGCACACGAAACTGTACATACGAACATTGAGCATGTGGGCAAGTTAGTTGAAGAAAGAGCACATACCACTTTATTTTGGGATACTTCTCTGCGAAAGGCAAATCGAGGGAAGTCTCAACATCCGAGACATCAATAATTTCTTCCAAGGCAATGCCCAATGTTTCATTACAAGCTTGCTGGTTCTTACTTTTCCACGCGTCTGACTGGAATACGCGTTCGATGATGCGATGACTCTGAATGACTTGCCCAATTGTCATCTTTAAGCGAACGAACAAGACGGCATAGAAGCTTCCGTAGAACTAAGACACAGAACGCACAATGTGTTGAAATGATATGACTTACCCCCCAATCCCAGTACCCCCAATGATATCAAACATATCAACTGGACGAACCTCGTCTCCTTCAAGGTCTAATTCTTTACTGAAAGCCCAACGTCCAGCCGTTTCTTGAAGAATGTACAGCTCAGAGAGCGCATCTAAAAGATTCGCGGATCCATCTGTCTCAACAATGAGGAACACGCATTGCATGCATTCGAACGAGGCGCGCACTGAGGGCAAGGGCAGCGATTCCCTCATTTTCTCGTGTTGAAGAACTCTGATTGGCCATGAGGGCAGAAATTTAAGAGGAGATAGACCAGATATTCAAGGGTGAAGAGTGCACGATGGGGGCTGGAGTCCTGAATTCTAGAAACGTGGTGGTAAACGGTGAACCTGTGTGGCTGAAGAACAAGCCCTTATTTTAAGACTGGCGCTTGTGCATTTCAAGTTGTTTCTTCACGGTCACGCAACTACTACAAAACGATCAGTTGTTGTCTGTCGATAACCGAATTCATACGCGAAATGTCTTCACCTTTTGCATCCTCCTTCTCCGAAACAAATATTCGACTCAATGGTCCAACATGTCACAAACCAAACTTGGGGTAACCTGCAAAGAATCCTGCCAATTCTTGGCATCACCAGCTCTTCCTTTAGCCCTCCCAACAGGACATTCTTGCATCTCGTCGAGAGGCCATACCGTAGTAAAGGCATCATCATGGATATGGAACCAGATAATATAGCTACGCCGTCTGGAGGTGGTTGCTCTTGTTGCAGCTCAATTGACACAACCGGTCCACCACCGCCAGCAATAGCCAGTGCACCAGCAACACCGGCGGCAGAACCCCAGCCAGATAATGGTTTCAGCTGCGCCGATAGCTGCTGCAACTCAGACGATCATGATAATTCGAGCTGCGGTGGGGACTGTTGCGATGATCAGCGTTCGGAGGGCAACGAGAAGGAAAATGTCGACAAGGTTAAGGACAGTCCTGGCGAGTATTTCAATAACTCCTTGGCTTATTTTTATTTACTGATTAAGACTCCTTCAGGTTGTAACGGATGTTGCTCCAAAGCAGATTCACCTTCTACGAAACCTGCTGACGCTGAACGAGAAGATGCCAACGTCGCCACCACCACGACTGCAGCTGTTGAGGAGTGCAATGATTGTGGTAGTTGCTGTGGTGATGTCACAGATGAAGAGTCGGAACTCGACGAGAAAGTTGGCATGGCAGATAACGAGGGCGACGATGACGACGACGACGGTGAGTCATTTTCTGAGCTGTCCTTATCCAAGAGAATAGCTCAAAATATTTTTCTAGATTCTCTTTGTCCCTGCTGCGTGAAGATTGTGATCCAAAACGGAGGCGCTACTCCCAAGGAATTGAGGCGCACAGGTAACATGAAATGTTGTTCTCTTTATCACGAACATAAGGCTCAACACGGTTGGCAGGGACATCCACGAAGACGCTCGATGGATTGACGAGAACAATTAGAAAATGTTGCCGAGTTCTGGAGTCCGTTTGTGCTGGCAAACCATGCTGCTTCGTTCCTCTGAAACCCAAGAAACCGACCTCAGACTTTCCTGTCCCGCCTTCCAACTGCAAACAGCCTAAAATCGAAGAGCCCATTCCTGAGCCAACCGATGTCTCTCATGCCATTGGCACTGAACGCCTCGTGCTCGAAATCAGCGGTATGGACTGCGTGGATTGCTTGCCCAAAGTTAGCAGGGCTCTCTCTCGCCTGCCGTCGGTCAAACCACTTGACCTGGACTTCCTCGGCGGCGTTTCGTCTCTAGTGTACGACCCTGAAGGTATTACACCAGAGGGTATCGCTCATTATGTTGCCCGAGCTACTGGATTTGGAGTCAAGCCTATTGGAGCCGGAGATCCTGGTGGACGACTCACACTACCGATTACATTCAACCCTGAGCATCCACCCTCCCGGGAAGCGTTGGAACACTACGACATTACAGACAATGGAACTTATCGCAGCGCCACCTTTCCAGTCCAAGGCGAAAAGGCTCGTCAACCACGTGACGTCATAGCAGAGCTAAATGCTGAGCTCGTCCCATTGGAAACTCTAGCCTACGCCAATGATCATGTCGCCCAGGATTTCCGACGGCTCGCGATAAGGACAACCGTTGCTTGCCTCCTCAGCATCCCCGTCCTCATCCTCGCTTGGGCCCCACTTCCAGAAAAACCCGTTACCTATGGGATTGTATCTGTTGTGCTGACTTCGCTCATTCAAGCGACTGCGTGGCCTATTATGTCTTCGTCGATTAGGTCCATCGTTTACTTGCATGAGGCCGACTTGGCTGTGCTCGTCAGCATTAGTATCACAACGGCATATCTCTTTTCCCTCGTGGCTTTCGCTTTTGAGGCAGCGGGCAAGCCATTCTTTGAGAGCCCGTTCTTCGAGACGACTGCATTGCTGGTGTCGTTGATCTACATTGGTCGGCTCGTGCAGGCTGCCACTCGCAAATCCGCTAGCTCTGCGATTCGGGCTCTGCAACAACTTCAATCGTCGAAAGTTTTGTTGGTGGATCAGTCAGCCGCCAGTGCTGCGGGGAACTCGGGTACGACTGAGAAATCGTTGGACGCTCGGTACGAATTATCTCCTAATCTACATGTTTTCATTGTCTGACTTTCCGCTTTAGTCTCCTCCATTACGGCGACATCATTCGCATCCGTCCGGACTCGCGTATCCCAACGGATGGTATGGTCATCAAGGGAACTAGCGAGGTCGATGAATCCTCTGCCACAGGCGAAAGTCTTCCCGTGCACAAAGCTGCAGGAAGCGCGGTCATTGCTGGGACATTGAACCTCAGTGGTTCTCTCGACGTCCAGGTGACCCAGCTCATCCATGAAAATTCGCTTGCAAGAGTGACAGGGCTGGTCAAGGTTGCTCAGTCGTCGCGGTCGAGGTTTCAGGATATGGCGGATCGTTTTTCTGCCGTGCTTTTGCCTGTTGCGGTCGTGGTTTCTGTTGTAGCATTTGTTGTGTGGATTTTGGTTGGGAGGTTTGCCAAGAATATGTCTGTTTCGGCTGCGGCTGTTGATGCACTCACATATGCATTGTCGATAATGATTGTGAGCTGCCCTTGCGCGATTGGTCTTGCGGTACATATTCACTCTTTTTTCTAATCGATCATTTATCTCATCGCCTTTTTCCAGGTCCCCTTGGTCATTTCGTCTGTCATGCGCAAGGGCCTTCGCGAAGGCGTGCTTTTCAGATCGTCTGAGGCTCTTCAGGTAGCGCATTCCATCGACGTCGTCGCCTTCGATAAGACAGGTACCTTATCTCAAGGCGTATTCTCAATCGAGTCAAGAGAGGTCCTCGTCTCCGGCGTAGAAAAGATTATTCGCCCGCTGGTGTCCACCAATAACCATCCCATCTCCAAAGCCATTGTTCCCCTTTTGAGTTCTTCACCTGTGGCAGAACTAGAGAAAGTGGTCTCGGTCCCAGGAAAGGGAATTAAGGCCACTTTCGCGGGCTACCCTCTCCTTGGCGGGAACCCCAAATTCACGGCAACTTCAGAGGCCCCACTCGTACTAGAGCTCGCAGCTAGAGGACTCACACTTTTCACGGTCACATTGGGGGGTGAACTCGTTGCCGTGTTCGGGCTTGCAGATGTTGCACGTCCCGACTCAGCGAAGCTTGTGGCTGATCTGAAAGCGCGAGGGAAGGAGGTGTTCATCCTGTCGGGCGACAACATCGGGGCAGTCGAGCGGTTTGCGAGGTCTATTTCAATGGATGTGAAGGACGTGCGGGCCGGGTGTTCGCCGAAGGAGAAAGCCGCTTTTACGGAAGAGTTGCAGAAGGGAGGAAAGAAAGTGTGCTTTGTTGGTGATGGGACTAACGATGGTCCTGCTCTCGCCCAAGCTGACCTGTCGCTCGCAATTGGCTCTTCCTCATCTTCCTCAGGTGTTGCGGTTGCTGCTTCAGGCGCAATCATTTTGGAAAGCAGGAATCTACGTCGCAGTGTTCTTGGCGCCCTGGACCTAGCGGCGTACGCGCGACAGCATATTATTGCGTCCTTGTGTTGGTGTGTGGTGTACTTTGTGATGGCGTTGTTGTTGGCTTCTGGGGCCCTTGTGAAGGTTAGAATTCAGCCACAATGGGCTGGGCTAGGAGAGGTGGTTAGTGTTTTGCCAGTTATCTTGATTGGCTTTGGGGTTCTTTTGAGAAGAGGGTGATGTTTTTGAGAGTGTCTTTGGGATGAATATACGCTTGTAGCTTGCTGCCTCCGGGAAATCGCATATTAAACATATACTTTGCGGCTATTACAAATGTGAACGCATCACTCAAAGTTTTCCCGACTGGATATTCCTCTAGACCTCTCAGGCTTTGACTGGTCAGACGACTTAGTAGCCAAAAAAATTGTGTTCGCCACGAGTCGGCTATACTGTAAACAAAAACATAAAAGATAAACAAATTAACCTCCGAGGTTCCATACACGAAAATGGGAGGGTCTGGGCTATATGTACGGCAAAGTGAGGAATTCCTCCTTGGAAGTCACAAGCCTAATCCATACACAGCGGTTGTGTCTCACCAAAACATCTGCCATCCTATTGTCATATCACTCTACCTCCGCAGTCTTGCCGTACATCTTGGTCGAGGCCTCACAAAACACGTAGTTTCGGAGCAGAGGAGGCCGGATCAGACGGAAACCTCAGTTCTTCGACGTGCTCGACATCCCCTATCTGATATTCCACTCGAATGGTTGTTCGAGGATCGACTACAAAGAAGTCTATAACCGACCAATGACTGCCTAGAACCTCCATCTTGACGGTAATACCGTTCGCTTTGAGCTGGGCTGCTGGAATGATATCGTAATTAGGGGAAGCGAATCCGCGCTTGCCAATATAGAAGGACCAGGTCAGATCGTGCTTTTCTGGGTGGTCCTTGGGATAGCTGCGATGATAATAAAGAGTCACGCCATCGTCAAGCGGGACTCGTATGACAGGGTCTTGTTTCGATTGAGGGTAATCGCTCTGTCGAGGATATGTAACATAATGTATCACAGGGATAGAGAGAGACAATGACATACACCAAAGGCAATATCGTCCGAAGAAGGGCGCCAGCCTTCGAACATATACATGGTCTCCTCTACCCCATACTTCTTGACCATTGCCTCCCATAGAACTTGAGGTTGGGCAGTAGGGCAGCAAATTGCTAGATGCGGCGGAAGAGGAGGCACCATTTCACCCTGAGAGGGGGTAGGTATATTGGTTGAGGTCGTTGACATGAGCGTTAGCAGTAAAGGGACGGTGACTGGTCTCTTTGTGATCGGTTTTGGTCCGAAGCGGTCGGTGACTCAGTCTCCAAAGGTCAAAACAAGAGTTAGATCTGGGTGGCCTACACTTTCATGGCATCTTTATAAATTTAAGTAGGAAATAACAAGTGGACGCAGATAGGAGCCGCATGGTATCACGTGAGACCTTGAGGTGAAGTGAAGCACATGAATAAAGGACTTGGTGTCTATGCTCATCTTCTCTTGTTCTAGCCTCGAGTTCAAACAATAGGCTAGGATAAGAAATTCCTTTGATAGGATGGTTCGAGCTCTATAGACACTGATCTGATGACAAGGATGGCTCTGTCCGTCATTACCTGTGTCCGATATTTCTTCCCGAGGGAACTGGTTTACTCTCGGCCTTTTATTTCTTTAGTTGGAAATGATACCCTTTACGGTCCTCCCACCTCATTCACTTACACCCATCTTAACAAGAAAGTCGACAGTCACCAGGTGCACAATCGTATGAAACAGGTTGCAGTGTTGTCTTGTATAGTCATCTCAGTGCATTCACATATGTTGCCTTCTCGATGAGGAAACTGGCGTTCCCAAATCCCCTTAGATCCAGCAGCCAACAATACCAAACTATATCTTCCTCCAATTGCATTCAAATCCGTTTCCTTCCAGTGAAGAGATCTGACCGTGTGCAGGCTTCTACACGCCTAGGCTTATGATATTCACAGATGAATTGTTCTAATCAAAATCTGACAGGTAAACAGTGGCAAATATCATACCTAATACCCGTGTATTTGCCTAAAGAGAGGTACTCGACCATCCTTCACCCTGCGAGGTTCCATTCGTTTACAACTTCTGAACATCATCCACACTTAATGTATTATCCACTCATGAAGTGTTCGTCGTCTTTTCTATCCTCACTTTCAACTCAAACTCTGGTGTGTGTTCCGTTTCAATATGATCCATCTCTTCAGAACGAATGTTGGCAGTAATGAACGTCGATAACGGGGGTGGATTGTTACAATAAGCTGCTGTAAGTCTAGTATGCTCGGACGATGAGTCAGCTTTGAGTGACACTAGGACAACCACGAGGGTTGGGACAATTCCCTGATAACAAGTTTGTTGAACTAGATTGAAGGTAAAGGCTAAAATGGGAGACGCACAGTCAGCTGAGCGACGAAGTAGGTTATTACGAAAATAGCAGGATGACCAATAGCCGCAAAGATGATAAAGAGGATCTAACTGGACGTTATAGGCTGTCATTAAAGGACAAAGGAAGAAACCAACCCAAATCATCAAGTACAGAGCCCCGCTCTCACACACAATCAGTGCAATCCATCGATAAGTGGATGCGAGATGCCCGAGACCAGCATTTTTCAGTGAACAGTGATGAAGGCTGAGAGCAAAGATTGTCAATGATGAGAGACGCAACTGTAAGTGTACATACACAACTTTCCAAGAAATCAAACCTGTACAAAGGACATTCGTGACCAAAATAGAACAAGCCAATCCATAAGACGTCCAGGGAAGAACTGAAGGGCTGAATACAACGCTCAACGGTGCAGTTGTTCCGAGGTTCTTCGAGAGCTCATTCACTGTTATGGCGGTCATGGCTAAGTGGAATACGTTTAGAATCAGATCGTTTAACAAGATTCGAAGAAAAGATGCCCTAATACGTACCAATTGTAAAGACCAGGAGGAAAACAGGTGCAACCAAAGCTTTTATAGAGCAATTATACAGTACCCAAACCCTCCATGTTAAAATGATATCAGCTATAATGCACTGATTATCGCATAGCATGATCAGGTGGGGTTACGAGTCGAGTAAGGGGGAAGCGATACTGACATTGATTACATCGAGGATCAACGAGACCGCATACAGCTGTGGGTACGCATGTATATCGTTATAGGAAATATGTGGGTCTGCAGTGACGGTAAAGCGTTTGTATGCTTCACAAAGTGAAACAATCAGGTGAGCTGTTGAAATGCCATATAGAAAAAGGGTGAGAATCCGGATGAGTAACCCTAGCCATGTCCGAGACAAGGCCGCTCCTTTCCTGATCTCGCTCGTCAATTTTCAGAACCAGAAAAGAGGGAATGTCGAACATACCAGAAAATACACACAGCAAATGCACAGAGGATTGTATATACCCCTTATTAACGGAGTGAACCCGTGAGATAATCAAGAAACAGAGAAGGGACCCACCGTAAAGAAAGCTTTCGCAAAACAAGGCGACGAAAACCGCTTGCACAGGTGTGAAGGTAGTCTTCATATCCGCCTTTTCTCTCCTTTGCTCTTTGGGTCTGGATTTGAAAGGACAAACAAGGAAAGATGGGGTTATTGTGGTCTTCTTATAACGGGTTGGGGCGATTCTAGAAAGCAACCGTCTGGAAGGGCATGGATTTAGAAACCCGTGAATGATGGGAGCCCATATTTATAGAACAACTGAAGTAGGGAAGAAGATCACTGTTGTGGTAGCTCCACCAGCAATGTCCAAGGTCAAGAATACAGGTTGTACAGAGGCTGAAAATACGGAATGCCCGTTGCGGGCTGCTAGGAGGTGGAAGTGCATCCATTTTAGGGATACATATGTGGTTTCAAGACTTGTTGCAAGAGCTTTGTATACCGTACGGCGAAGCTCATCGATGATGGATGTCAGAGAGAGAAAGGGACAAGGCAGGTCATCAGTACAGACGGAAATTACATAGAACCACAGTAATGTGAAAATGAATCCTAGGGTGCATCAAAGTAACTTGGAGCCACTAGAGCTCGATTCAGAAGCTGTGAGATCCGGATTAAAGTGGCAACGATAAATCCAGTTGTTCCCAGCCTCATTCTCTTCCCCGTTCGTAGCTTGCATTAGCATGCATGATTTAATTATCTTATTAGCCTTCATACCTTCTATACACTGATATTTCAATATAATATCCGATGAGAAAGAACCAACTCGATCAACGTCCGGCTCAAGATGAGGACCGAGGTTGAATGCCAAGAAGAGGCTAATGAGCGCACAAGAATATGCAAGTGCGCCCGGTAATTGGGTATCGAAAGGAAAACAAAGTACATATGGTAATACTTCCTATTTAACCTGATAGGTTTTCCATTAGTACTTGCCAAAGGAAGACAAACGTCGAGCAGCCACTTCAAGACATATTCCTACGGCCCAGAGTGGCAGAATACATGCCAAAGGTATTATTGGAATGTGGAACAACCATTTCCAATTGTCCGATGTATCTTTAAGGAGAGGCGATCATAGACAATGAAAATAAACAATTTTATTTAGGAGAGCTAGTATACCCTTACAATCTCGGTTGATCACCTCGTATCCAGGGTCGGACGCAGAACGAGACGATACGAGCGATTCGAACAGGAAGGGTGAGAGAGAATGCTACGATACAAATGAGGAACGTGTCACATTGCGGCCATACAACTGAGTTGTCTTACGGCTCTTTAGGGTTAGAGATTGGAATATATTTTGCCCTTGTTATAGCGACAGGACTTCTACGGAGGGGGCTAAGGAAGGGCGAACTAAGACCCATGTAAAATTCAGGCAGTAGTTAGTACATTGAATCAGTAGGTAACATGTACAGGCATCTGCTCCGAAGGAAGACGCACCGCCATCAAATCGTGATGGCAGTGGCTGAAGGTCACCAAATTGTAGGCATAATTCGTGCCAAAAATTCTACTCCTAGACAGTACAATCCGCTTGCGGTTACTGTTTCCGCCACCTTGTAAGTGAACACTCGTCGACACCCCTCCCCACTTCTGAGAGAATTTGTCGTGATTCGCATCATATCTGAGATTACATGCCATGGCAATCTATTTTTCGGTCTAGTCAAGGTTTGTGAGCGGGAGTAGGGCAAAAATGACCTAGAAAGTCAAGTTGTCTCTGAAACAAGGAAATGAGACATCCAAAATTGCACTTGCGTCAAACCAGCGTAAACATCATGGTTAACGTTTGTGAAGATAGAGCTAAATACTAAATGGTGAGGTAATCTACGATTATCTGTGAAAACCAGAGAGAGACGGCCAACCGAAGGTCATAACTCTTGGTCTCCAAAATGAAAGTACAACAAAACAACACGCGACAAAAGACTAAACAAAGACCTTCTTAAGCTCCTCCAACATCCTCAAATCATCCTCCTCCGTAATCAACGACCCTTCCGCTTCCTCCCTAAACCCTACACCTTGCGCCAAATCCGTAGGATACCTCGCCTCTCCTTTCTTCCCACACCAATCAAAGTCAATCAGCGATGGTATTCCACCCGCTTGCAGGAACAGATTAGGCGGTCGTAAATCACCATAAACAAAATTCTTTGCGTGGAGTGTTGAAATTCCGGATTTGAGTTTCTCGTAACCCTCCTCGGATAATTGATATGCTTCATAAAAGAGACGTGGGGTGATAATCACCCAGAGTCCGATGGATTCTTCGTATGTGGAATAGAGGAGAGTAGGGGCGATTCCTTCGTGGGCGAGGATTTCGTGAGCTTCGACGCAATAGTGAGAGGTAAATTTGACAACGACTTCTTTACTAAAAGACTCGGAGTCTGCTGCATCGGTATTTGAGGTGGCTACAGCGTAGAAGACAGCACGATGGCTGAGGTAATTGATGGCATTGCCTGTATAGATAAGGCTATAGGTCCGGTTGTCCGTCCCTGTGAAAGAGTCGAAGGCTGGGGCAGGATGAAGAGGATGAGGCTCCCGTGGAGGCTTGGAATAATATTCCTCCAATGAATCCGCCAGTTTCCCAAGATGATGGAAGAGATGAGCAATTCTCCAGACCAGGTATTCGTCGGCTGACGGACAACCAGGAGGGAGATGGGAAACAGGCTGAACACCGACCAATGAGATCAGATCAGTGAGAGGAGCTGTGACAGGAACTCCTAGCCATATGGCACCTCCAATCTGAAGGTACGGGCCCATCATTGAAAGAATGTAGGCTGGACGACACGTTGAATTTCTGAGAGTCTTCATCTAAGGACGATGAGCACTACGTATAGTTGGAGATGACTCCCTGACATACAGGCTCATCTTCTTTTAAACATGATTGCGTATAAACCTTGTCCCCCCGGTCTAGTGCATTGAATTGTGCAGATCCAATGTCCAGGTGGTCCTCGTGAAAACCAATTTCGGTCTTGTAGCGAGAATGGGCTCCAAACCAAGTGGGTACTGATTTAAACCCACCTAGAGTAAACGGCCGGGTCAGCCCACGGCGCGGTGGTGAACCTAGTGCTGTTTCCCCAAAGAAATGCTCAAGGTGCGGCCAAAGAGCGTCTTTCCGGTGAGCGTCGTCCTCGTGGTAGGCTCTGCAGACGTTGACGAAACCGCGAGCATGATACAAATCGTCTTCGTCGAAGTCGGAAGGAGTATCGAGGAGTTTTAGTTGGAAGGAATGAAAGGGAGGATAATAAATCGAAAGAGGTGGGCCCTTCAAAGCTGAAGGTCGACCATTGTAGATTGCAGCAGGATTTCGGGGTTGTTGTAGAGTCCGTATGACAGCATGGTGAGCATCTTGAGACGGAGTGCTCAATGCCTCAGCTATACTGAGCCTTGTAGGAGGAAGGTCTAGAAGACGGATTACGGCGAACGAAGTAGTGAAAGGCGAGGAGGTATATACCCCTATCTTCAAGGCCTAGGGGCTCTTCGTGAATCACAGTCGATAAAACTTGTCGGGAGCACGTACTATAAGTCACAATCAGCTCACATTTATTTTCTTCCCAGGTGAAACCTGTGAGGGGGCCGTCATAATCGAAGGAGAAAAAAAGCAGACACTGTGTTATGGACCGGAATTCGGGCAGAGACGGGGAGAGAGAAAACTCAATAGGCTCTTTATCCTGTACAAAAATTAAGGTGGAAGTGACGATAGCGGTCGATATGATGGTACACACTTTGCAGATTGTGACTATTTCGGCTTTCCTTCCGCGAAACCTGCCTGGTATTGCACTCTGTACCATTGCTTTTAGCTCACCAAAATCGGGAGTGGTAGACATCTGGATTTTCGAACAGAAAGGGGGATGGAACCTTGTCACGTCAACGAACAGTATGGGGAATTCACGACGCATGGTGGGAGGAAGAAAAGGGCCGGAGAGGAAGCATATCCTGATGGAGTCTCTCCTGTATATCATTACTCAAAATCGACGCCATGCTCAGTACTTACCCAAGCTACTCACAGCGTGAATAAATCCATTATGGAATCAGGAGCAATGAATGAAGCATGTCCACATTCCAGCAGGTAGTCATAAGATTCGCTGAGAGGTGCAGAAAATTAGGGAGGGACAGAAGGCGACTGAGGGTATTATTCTTCCGCTGGATCTAGCAGAATTTATGTCATAGTAGAATAGCTAATTGCCAATGCAGCCCATATTTCACGAAGTGAACAAAGGTGGACGGGGTTCCAGAGGCACAATTGAGTTTTGTGTATTACATCCCACAATGGCGGCAGGATCTCCTCAGAACACGCGCAGTTCGGTCTGTATTATTCAGTCAACATCGGCAGTGCTATTCTCCCCGAAGCTGCGGCAAACAGTGGAAGCTGGTGGTCGACGAGAGAAGGCGGTAGAATGTGACGTCAGTCCGGTCACGCACCTTCGGCGACCTTCGAGAAAATTCGCGCAGGTATCACAAAGGGTATAAAGAACGAGGCGAGCAGTGGACCCCCTTCAGATTTTAGATTCTCTTTACACCTCAACTTCCATCTTCCACCTTCCCCCCCTTTCCAATCATCAATCATAATGGCCAAAGCTATCGGTATTGACTTGGGCACCACTTACTCTTGCGTCGGCGTCTGGCAAAATGATCGAGTAGAAATCATCGCCAACGACCAGGGAAACAGGACAACACCCTCTTACGTCTCCTTCTCTGACTCCGAGCGTCTTATCGGAGACGCAGCAAAAAATCAAGTCGCCATGAACCCTATAAACACGTTAGTCTCCTTTTCCTTCTTTCCACGATCACACTTGATTCTAATTTTTTCAACAGTGTCTTCGATGCCAAACGTCTTATCGGCCGTAAATTCGATGATGCTGAGGTGCAATCAGACATCAAGCACTTCCCCTTCAAGGTCATCAACAAAGGCACCAAGCCTTACGTGAGGGTCGAGTACCGAGGAGAGGACAAGGAATTCGTACGTTCATTTCTTAAATTTTCCCATATCAGGATTCTGATCATATTTTTTCTTAGTCGCCTGAAGAGATTTCATCCATGGTTCTCACGAAGATGAAGGAGACTGCTGAGTCTTACCTCGGTGGAACTGTTTCCAGCGCTGTCGTTACCGTCCCTGCCTACTTCAACGACTCTCAACGACAGGCTACCAAGGACGCTGGCACTATCGCCGGTCTCAACGTCCTCCGTATTATCAACGAACCCACCGCCGCTGCTATCGCCTACGGTCTCGATAAGAAGATCTCCGGCGAGCGGAACGTCCTCATCTTCGATCTTGGTGGAGGAACATTCGATGTTTCTCTATTGACTATCGAGGAGGGCATCTTCGAGGTCAAGGCCACTGCCGGTGATACCCATTTGGGAGGTGAAGATTTCGACAACCGACTCGTCAACCACTTCGTACAGGAATTCAAGCGCAAACACAAGAAAGGTATGTCACATGATCGCATCACTTTGTTCTCCTATTCTAATTTTAATTTGCAGATCTTTCTTCCAACCCCCGTGCTCTTCGTCGTCTACGCACTGCTTGTGAGCGTGCCAAGCGTACTCTCTCTTCCGCCGCCCAAACCTCGATCGAAATCGACTCCCTCTTTGAGGGTGTTGACTTCTACACTTCCCTCACCCGTGCCCGTTTCGAGGAACTTTGCCAGGACCTCTTCCGCAGCACTCTCGACCCCGTCGAGAAGGTTCTCCGTGACTCGAAGATTGACAAATCCAATGTCCATGAGATCGTCCTCGTCGGTGGTTCCACCCGTATCCCCCGTATTGTGAAGCTCGTCTCCGACTTCTTCAACGGCAAGGAGCCCAACAAGTCCATCAACCCTGATGAGGCTGTTGCATACGGCGCCGCTGTCCAGGCCGCCATTCTTTCCGGCGATACCTCAGAGAAGACCCAGGATCTCCTCTTGCTCGATGTCGCCCCTCTTTCCATGGGTATCGAGACCGCTGGTGGTGTCATGACCGCTCTCATCAAGCGTAACACCACTGTGCCGACGAAGAAGTCCGAGACCTTCTCCACGTACTCTGACAACCAGCCCGGTGTGCTCATCCAGGTCTTCGAAGGTGAACGTGCTCGCACAAAGGACAACAACTTGCTCGGTAAATTCGAACTTTCTGGTATTCCCCCGGCTCCTCGTGGTGTCCCTCAAATTGAGGTCGTCTTCGACATCGACGCCAACGGTATTCTCAATGTCTCCGCCTCAGACAAGTCGACCGGCAAATCTAACCGCATCACCATCACCAACGACAAGGGTCGCTTGTCCAAGGAGGAGATCGAGAGGATGGTTAACGAGGCCGAGAAGTACAAAGGTATGTGGTATTTATCATTGAATTTTATTACCTGATACTAATTTTCTTTTCTGTAGCTGAGGACGAGGCTGCCGCTTCCCGTATCCAGGCTAAGAACGGACTCGAATCTTACGCGTATAACCTTCGTAACTCCATCAACGACGAGAAGCTCGCCGACAAGTTCGAGGCTGCGGACAAGACCAAGCTCACCACCGCTGTCGACGAGGCCATTTCATGGCTTGACAACTCTCAGGAGGCGTCGAAGGAGGAGTATGAGGAGAGACAGAAGGAGCTTGAATCAGTTGCTAAGTAAGTTTTATTGTCACTGTTTGCTTTCAAGCCAGACGCTGACTCTCATTTTTCTAGCCCCATCATGCAAAAACTGTACGGTTCTGCCGGTGGTGCCCCTGGTGGCTTCCCTGGAGGCGCAGCGCCTGGCGGTTTCCCCGGTGGTGCTCCTGGTGGTGCCTCACACGAAGATGGCCCTTCTGTCGAGGAGGTCGACTAAATTCGCTTCGCTGCTGCTGGACTCTCTCATTGTAGATACATGACTTTGTTGTTTTTTGTCTTTTCATTTGCTTTCTTTTAATGTGGACTCACGACATATAAAAAGTACGAACCACGCTTACATGTACATATCATCATCACAATATTTGAATACGAAATGCTCTCTGACTCTGTATAATGCTTGTGTGAAATGTAAGAATATCCTGTAAGCCTCCGCTTGACTTGAGAACTTCTATGCTTTGTTATGAAAGCGCAGAAGTTGGAAAAAAAAACTGCGCCAGTGGCCTGAAAGTTAAACGCAAGGGAAGGGTTGAGAACTGCTCTCTTCCATCACGATTTGACGGCAAACTGAAATCGCTTGTGTTTTCTTGCTTCTCAGCTTTTATACTTCCTACAGATATCGCAACGCTTCAGGATACAAAAATATGTAACAAATTGGTCTCGATGTCTTGAAGAATAGCCATCAACCCCTAAATAAAATCCTCAGAGAATGAGTATATAAGACTTGAGGATCTCATCCTCAACCCCTAAACTTTAGACTCTATCCCTTCCTCGCTAACGATCATGTCGACCACCTCAAACACTTCGTTTAAGAATGGGTTACCTCGACTTCCTGCTTCGCTCGCTGCCCTCTGTCCTTACCCACAAGACCAAGCAGAGCTCCTATGGGAAGCGACTGTTAGGAAACAGGGACTCGAAGCGGCTATTCACTTGTTCGAAGGCTGGGATCTTGAACAGAACGAGATTGCCTTTGGTGTACGTCTGCCCTTTCTTTCGCTCTCTCTGTCAGAGTCCTAAGCCTCACCCTCAAATAGGCCGACTATCCTCAAGCTACACAAGACCCTTTAACGAAAGTCCCTTTTGAACACGGCGACATTAGTCTCTACTACCATCCCACTTATCCTAAACACATCCCGACTGACGATGGCTTCACCTGGACCTTCTACACCGGTAAAGAAGGGTTCCAATCTCCCAGCCAGGATATCATTCCGGCTAATCAGCTTGCAAGTCATGGAATTACTGTTAAGATGGAAGTTCCATGGGGTCCAGCTGAGGAGATTTCATTGGGAGATGGGTTGGAGACTGATAACTAAGGAGCTTGGGAAGAGCCGGTGGGAGGCTATTGACTTCTTTGTAGTATCGCCGAGCACAGTTGTTCGGGTGGAGTATAACGTTGACGGGGTTGAGCATTGTGAAGATTTTATGTTTCCTTCCGAGTCTGACTTGTCGAGTTCTCGGAAATTGCATATTTTGTGAGAGGGCTGGGGACCAAGTTGCAATGTGAAGGTATAACAAAGGACTGGTTGGACAAATTCAGTGCGACATAATTTACTAGTTATACGCACACAAGTAATTTCACCTCAATATTAAGATATGAAGACTATTCTTTTCAATGCTATACATCCACACAAAGTCGTGAGACCGAGTGATCAGTAATACAGAATGCACCGTCGTGAGACCGTATCATACGAAGCGCAAAGTGTTGAGACCAAATCATCTCGAGGTAAGGAAAACAAGCTCGTCATGATTTGTAAAAGACCGCGGACTTGAAGAAATCCAGGTACTCGTTGATGCCTGGGCAGACTACTCCGCCTTTGTCACAGACCGCCATCACACACTGCACCCTTGGAGACATAAAGCAATGACTACTTCTGGTCCCCAACTCTCGGCTCCCGGTCTCATACTGGTATTTAGAATCATATTTAAGCTGAATTCCTTCCAAGGCTTGAACATCTCAGAGTCGGCTTGAAGTCGTCCATTCCTCTAATCTTGAGCTCGCTTATTCCACTCCTTCCAGGATCTCTACACGTTCTCTACGCTTGACTCATTAACGATGCATCCCTCTATTATTCTGTCTGTTTTCTTGGGCGTCCTTTCTGTCTCTGGTGTCATCGAAGCAGTTCCTATCGAAGAAAGGGTGAGACTTTCAGTATTCTCCAGACTGCCCGAACGGCTCTCACTTAGTTTGAATGAATAGCGATCCGTGGCTCCACTGGCTGGAGCCCCCTTCGACTTGCGGGCTGCTCTCCTTCAAGATCGTTCTTATGTATGTACCTGTTGACGTCCCGTCCCAGTTCCATTTTAAACAAAGCACCAAACAGGGCAACAATGTTAATTCGATACTTGGAGCCAGACAAGGGAAGAAGAAAGATAAGGAGAAAGCCGCAGAGGCAGCCAGGCTCGAAAAAGTAAAAGAGGAAAATAGAAAAGCAAACGAATTGAAGGCACAACAGGAGCAGGAGAGGCTAGCAAAGACACAGAAAGCACAAGAAGCGGCGGATCAGAAAAAGAAGGCAGAGGTGGACGCCGCTTTGAAGGCACAGAAGGACGCAGCCCAGGCAAAAGCGAACAACAGGGCGACAGTACAAGCGGGGGTCACAGTACCTGCTGGCGTTCAAGCAACTTGTGGAGGTGACCGTGTGCACAGTAAGGCATTGTTCTTTTCCTCGAACCAACTTCTAACCGCATTGACTCAGGAACTGAAAAGCTGAAAGAGGCCATTACAGACGCTCTTATTAGGAAGCAAGAGCGGGGTGCTGAACTCACCAAAGGTAAATTCGTGCTCCTAGACAATGACGTCTACTCATGTGTTTGTACTTGCAGAAGAGCAACCTAAAGTATTTGGTGGTGTTGATGAACGTACATCTTTTTTTTTTTCTCCTTGCTTATCCACAATTTGACAAATCTAGTTCCCGAAAGCACCAAAGAGAAAAAGGTAACAATTCGTGATAAGCTGACACAGTGCAACACTCAGAAGCAATTACGGGAGGTAAGTCTTGTATCCAGGCGATGAAAGATCATCTTATGTAGACATTCTGACCTTAGTGGCCAATCTTCTCCGGGGGCGGTATTGACGCTCGTTTCATTCCTACGAGTCGCGATTTCGGGCCGGATCGTGTTATCTTTACTGTAGACGGAGAATACTGCGGGTAAGAGTCCTTCCAAATGATTGATGATTGGAGAGACCTCTTAACCAACTATATACTCAGGGTTGTCAATCACCCTCCAGGTGATCTATCTGGCTTCGAGATTTGTGCTGGAGGCGTCTAGACTGAGCTTACAGTAGTTGGTTGTCATCGTCTACTTGGACTCTTAGAATCCTTGCGAAGCGAGTTTACATTCTTTGCGTGAACTGTAAGAATGTTTCGCCGGCTGTTGCTTGACTTGGAAACTTTCATCTATTGTTATGAGGTCTAGAGGTTGTCAAGAATGTCTACGTCAGCCGCCTAAAAGATCGATGCAAGGCTTTAAGAACTCCCCTCTTCCATCACGATATGATGGCAACCTGAAGTAGCGCTTGCGTGTTCTTGCTTCTCAGCCTTCACACGTTCTATAGGTATCGCAACGCTTCAAGATACAAAATTCTGTCGCAAATTTGTTTCGATGCCCTGAAGAATAGCCATCAACACCTAGAAAAATCCTCAGAGAATGAGTACATAAGACTCGAGGATCTCATCCCAACCCCTAAACCTTGGGCTCTATCCCTTCCTCGCTAACGATCATGTCAACCACTTCAAACACTTCATTCCAAAATGGATTGCCCCGTCTTCCTGCTTCGCTCGCTGCTCTCTGTCCTTACCCACAAGACCAAGCAGAGCTCCTATGGGAAACAAGGACTCGAGGCAGCTACTCACTTGTTCGAAAGATGGTACCTTGGATCGAACGAATTTGCCTTTGGAGTACGCCTGCATTTTCTCTCTCTCTCTCTCCGAGTTCTAAGCCTCACCTTCGAATAGGCCGACTATCCTCGAGCTACGCAAGACCCTGTAACGAAAGTCCCATTTGAACACTGTGGCATTAGTCTCTACTATCATCCCACTTATCCTAAAGACCTCTCAATCGACGATGACTTCACCTGGAACTTCTACATCGGCAAAGAAGGGTTCCAATCCCCTAGCCACGATATCATTCCTACTAATCAGCTCGCAAGCCATGGGATTAGTGTTAAGATCGAGGTTCCGTGGGGACCAGCTGAGGAGGTTGCATTTGGAGTTGGTCTGGAGACTGTGATTACTAGGGAGCTTGGGAAGAGCCGGTGGGATGCTATAGACCTGTTTTGCAGTGTCTCTGAGCACGGTTGTTCGGATGGAGTATAACGCTGACGGGGTTGAGCATTGTGAAGATCTTGTGTTTCCTCCTGATCCTGACACTTCGAGTTCTCGGAGGCTGCGTGTTTTGTGAAAGGAATGAGGACCACAGTGGAATGTGAAGAATGTGAAGGAAAGTTTATGGATATTCCGTACGAGATAGTTGCTAGTTATGTGAAACAAGTAATCTAGCCTAAACATTGAGATACGATCCTCAATGCTATACATTCCCACAAAGTCGTGAGACTGTATAAAGCAAGGCGCATCGTGGTGAGACTGAATTGTGCCGAGGTAAGGCAAACAGACTTGTCCTGATCTCCTAAGACCACGGACTTGAAAAAAAATCCAGGTAAGTGCTTCCTTGTTGATGGCTTGGCGGAACACCCTGCACAGCACACGTCTTTGTCATGTACGGCCATCACACAATGTACAGTGTCTCTTCACGTCTTGAAGACATCAAACAACAGCTACCTCTGGCCTCCAAATTCTCGGTTCCCGGTCTCATACCGGTATTTGGATTCACATTTAAGCTTGATTCCTTCCAAAGCTTGAACATCTCACAGTCGGCTTGACGTCGACCGTCTATCTATTCCTTGAACTCACTCATCCCACTCCTTCCAGGATTTCTACACGTTCTTTTCTCTCGACTTGCTAACGATGTACCCCTCTATTCTTCTCTCTGTTTTATTGGGTGTCCTTTCGGTCTCTGGCGTGACTGAAGCGATTCCCATTGACGAAAGGGTAAAACATTCAATGTTCTTCAGACTACTTGGGTAGCCCTGACATAGTTTGAACGAATAGAGATCCGTGGCACCACTGGGTGGGGCTGCCCTTCAAGCTCGTTCTTATGTACGCACCCTTCAAATTTCCATTTCCACTCCATTTCAAACACCACATCAAATAGGGCAATATTGGTGACTCGATCCTGGAGGCCAGACAGGTTTCGAAGAAGAAGGAGAAGGAAAAAGCTGCCGAAGCGGCAAGGCTCGCACAGGTAGCAGAGGAAAATAGGAAGGCAAACGAATTGAAGGCACAACAGGAGAAGGAGAAGCTGGAAAAGGCCCAGAAGGCAAAAGAAGCAGCGGAACTGAAGAAGAAGGCAGAGGCGGACGCTGCTTTGAAGGCACAGAAGGAGGCAGCTGAGAAAGCGGCCAAGGCAAAAGCAGACAAGAGGGTTGCGGTACAAGCGGGAGTGACAGTGCCCGCTGTTCAAGCAACTTGTGGAGGCAACCGTGCACACAGTATGCAACTGTTCCTTTCCCGGAACCAAATTTTAACCACATTGACTCAGCAACTGCCAAAATGAAGGAAGCAATTACAGATGCTCTTATTAGGAAAGAAGAGCTCGGTGCCACAATCACCAAGGGTGAATCCGTGCGCCTCGTCAATCATTTTGTACTAATGTTTTTATACTTGCAGATGACCAACCTAAAGAATTCGGAGGTGTTGATGAAGGTGCATTTTGTTCTTCTCCGTCCTGATCCATAATTTGACAAATCTATAGTTCCCGAAAGCACCCCAGAGAAAAAAGTAACAATCCGCAATAAGTTGACAAAGTGCGACACTTCGAAACAATTACGAGAGGTAATTCTAGTATTCGCGTGATGAAATATCATCTAATAGAGATGTCGCAACGTCCTAGTGGCCAATTTTCCCAGACACTGTTACAACTCGTTTCAATCCTGCGAATCCCGGTCCCGGACCTGACCGTGTGATCTTCACTGCAGACGGAGAATACTGCGGGTAAGTGTTCCTCCAGATGATTAGAGAGACCACCTTAACCAACTATTTACTCAGTATTGTCAGCCACCCTCCGGGTGATCTCAGTGGTTTCGTGCTTTGTGCTGGAGGCAACTAAACTGGACTTAGGTACAGTAGTTTGTTGTCACCCTCTACCTGGACTGATAGAATCCTTTTGAAGCGAGTTTACATTCTTTTAAATTATAGGACCAGTTTCCTTTTGACGAATATCTTTTTCCACTTTAAAAGTTCACATACTATGACCAGGTTTACCAACCGTCGTCGACTGTGAGGGTCAAGAATAGCAATTGGCAAAATGGAACGAAATGAGATGCTCTGAGAAAACTGAATATATCAGACAACAAGGGCTATTCCGCTTGCCTAACTGGAATTCGTGATTCATTCCAAAAGAGGAACAGAATGTGTGGTTATTGGACCTCGACTTGTAGAGGTAATGCATGATTGGACTATAACTACTTTGTGGTGTTCCTGCATAGCCGGAGACAAAACTCCTTCCTTTGTATCTGAGTACTCAGAGCCCAATATTACAGCTGTTTGCATAAAGGTTGGCACTCTGCAAGAACCTCGAAACCTTGAAACCTCAAAAAAAAAAATCTCCCCTTCGTCAAGAATTCATGCACCGAGGGCTAGGATTTCGAGGTTTTGAGGTTTCGGCGGAGTGCCAACCTTTATGCTAACAGCTGTAATGCCCTCAAAAAAGCTCGCAACCTTGAGGTCAACGTCAGGGCCAAATGAAGGGAGCACTTTATCAGCAACATTCAGGAAGCTTTCCACACTGCAATCATGATGGTCAAGTAAACGATGGAGAGTGTCATCCAGAGAAAGGCCGAGGTGCCCGTGCACGACCGTGGTCGTGTTGTGCTCTGCGGCAATGATGAGAACCTCTTTCCTATAGGTGCATGTATTCTTTTCGGCCCGTCAGAGAAGGCACAGTCCAAGACGTTGTGTTTCATTCCGAACTTGATTCTTCAAGTTCTCGGAAAGCGTGCATTTCGTGAGAGAGTGGGGAACAATGTGAAGGTGGACAGGCAGAAAGTCTATGAAGATTTTTTATGACATAGTTTACTAGTTATGCAAACCAAATAATTTACAGCTACCCGAGAAATCATAGTCATATCCAGAATTCGAGCTGAGCTTTGTCCGGGGCAGAAACAAGTGTTTTTGGTCGTACCCGGAACTTCAGCTCGATTTCTGAAGATGACTACAACTTCTTTGGAAGCTGTAACCTCAATATTGAGATGTGAAAACTACTCTGTCCCATGGTAGTCCCCGAGTGAAAAGTCGGAGGCGGAATGATGTCGGAGGCATTGTTGTGAGATCGAATTCATGCAAATGGTAAGATAAAAGGCATGCTACGGCATTCGGAGGCCGCAGACTTTCAGAAAATTGAGCTGAATTCGTTACCGCCGCTGATGTCTTGGCAGAATACCCTGCGCCAATGTTCCTTGACACCGACGATCATCACGCAATGCAGTGTTTCTCACATGTTGAGGACATAAAACATGACCACTACTGGCCGCGAACTCCCTCTTGGTGTCATACCGAGGTAATTAGATATCGTATTAAAGCATCGTTTTATCCAAAGGTTGAACATCTCACAGTTCGGCTCGACGTCGACCGTGTATCTAATCTTCGAACTCGCTCACTCCACTCCTTCCAGGATTTCTACACGTTCTTTTGACTTGACCTGTTAACGATGTATCCCTCTATTCTTCTCTCCGTTTTCTTGGGTGTCCTTTCAGTCTCTGGGGTGACTGAAGCGATTCCCATTGATGAAAGAGTAAAATTTCCCATTTTCCTCCAGCTACCAAGGCACCCTAACATAGTTTTGATTGAATAGAGATCTGTGGCACCACTGGGTGGAGCCACACTTCTTCAAGCCCGCTCCTACGTACGCATCCTCCAACTTTTTATTTTCATTTCTATTTCAAACACAACATCAAACAGGGCAATATTGGTGGCTCGATCCTGGAAGTCAGACAAGTGTCGAAGAAGGACCAGGCAAAGCAGGCTGCCGAGGCGGCAAGGCTCGCAGAGATAGCAGAGCAAAATAGGAAAGCAAACGAACTGAAGGCACAACAGGAGAAGGAGAAGCTGGAAAAGGCCCAGAAGGCAAAAGAAGCAGCGGAACTGAAGAAGAAGGCAGAGGCGGACGCGGCTTTGAAGGCACAGAAAGAGGCAGCAGAGAAAGCGACCAAGGCAAAAGCAGACAAGAGAGTTGCAATCCAAGCGGGGGTGACTGTACCTGCTGGCGTTCAAGCAACTTGTGGAGGCAACCGCGTACACAGTATGTCATTGTTCGTGTCCTTGAGCTAACTTTCAAACTACATTGATGTAGAAACTGCCAAGCTGAAGGAAGCAATTACCGACGCTCTTGTTAGAAAAGACGAGCTGGGTACTAAAATCACCGATGGTGAATTCGTGCCCTCAACGATAATGGATGTTACTAATGTGTTTATATATGCAGCGGACCAACCCAAAAAATTCGGGGGTGTTGACCCAGGTGTGTTGCAATTTTTTTTTTTTCCAAACCCTTGAATTAATGAATCAACAGTTCCTAGTGGTGGCAGACTACGCGATCAGTTCACGAAATGTGACACTGGGAAGCAGCTGCGAGAGGTAACTCTTTTATTCAAGTTATCAGGAGACATTTGATCGAGACATTCCCAACCTCAGTGGCCAATCTTCTCCGGTGACAATCTCGAGACTCGTTTCAATCCCTTAGCCAAGGACGATCCTTCAACTGATCGTGTTATCTTCACTGAAGATGGGCAATACTGCGGGTAAGCGAACGTCTATGCATATGATTAAGAATGTAACTTAAGCTAACTATTTGCTCAGGATTGTCAGTCACCCCCCAAGTGTCAACAAGGATGATAATAGCTTCGTACTATGTGCTCAAGGCAATTAGGAAGAGTGGATGGATAGATCTGAACCGTCATACCTCCTCGTATTTGTAGAAAACCTGTAAAGCGAGTCTACATTCTTTTTAAATTATAGCAGCGATTTCCCACCTACAAGTATCTTTTTCCAGTTTAAGGGGTCAAATACGATGATAAGGTTCATGAGCCATTACAAGATATCAAGGGCCATTCCACGTCTCACAGTAGAATTCATAATTCATTTCAAAAAAGGGAACAGAATGTGGGATTATTAGATCCAAATTGAGAGACGCTGTTCATAATTAGGCAATAACAACTTTGCGGTGTTTCTGTATCTCCAGACCCTTATCTCCAAAGTAGCGTCCAGACGCAAAGCTCCAGTTGTCGTATCCGCGAACCCAGAGCCCAATGCCCTCGACAAAGCTCGCGACCTCACGGTCAACATCAGGGCCAAATGAAGGGAACCCATCCTTCTTGAACACTTTATCTGCAACGTTCAAGAAACCTTCCACATTGCAATCATGATGATTAAGTAGGCGCTGCAGCGAGTCATTCAGAGAAAGGCCGAGGTGCTTTTGCAAGACAGTGATCGTGTTGTATTCCGCATCATTGACAAGTACCTCTTTTCGATAAGAGCACATATCCTGTTCAGCTTGTCAGAGAAGGGTATGATCCAAGCAAAAGAGATCATTTCTTACATTTGAGAGGATAAGCATATCAGTCGTGTCTTTGTACAGCGACTGCATAAGCGGGTGGTCGATAGCTTCGTCCGGAAGATTCAGTTGGAGAGACTGTTCGAGCAAGGCAAAACATTGGTATGTGCCGAAATTATCTCTCCGGGCACACATATACTCCTCTGGTGTGCAGATGTAGCCTTCGGCATGTCGTTGTGCCTGAACGATGAGTGCGTCCACGAATTCACGCCATCTTCTCTCAAAACGCTTTACAATCGGACCCAACATATTTGAAGAGGCTCGTTTCCAGAATCTATGGATCAAGGTTATTAAATAAAAGGAGAGCAAAGAGGGTACATGAGCGTACTGTCGAGCAATCTCACCGATAATATGTTCTCCGTCGGGACGAGTTTTATCGACGTTCAAGATAGCATCCATTGTCGCTTCGCAGCGTGATACAGCTTGGTCCAAGGGGTGATTGTCAGTAAAGTCTTCCAATGCGAAGATAGTGTGCATTAGATCACAACAACTACGAAGGTCGACTGGGAGTACAATAAGATAAATCAATGGAATATTGAGGAGCAGGAGACTAACAAGCAGAGGCATGAGGAAACGCGAAAGCGGCGAGGAGACTACAATCGGATTTGTCGAAGGCCGCTTGTGTTTTTGGGGAGAAAGCTTGAAAGCTTCGTAGCCAAATGAGGGATTCCATCTGGCATAAGCGATAATGGGGATTGAGTTTACTCTGCCATGGCCAGTTGCGAAGCGTTTGGGGCAACATGAAAGAACGCGCATGTTCCAGAATTTGTTCTGTCGTGTCGTTTGTCGGGTCCATAGTAGTCAAGGAAAGAAAATCGAAGGATAGAGATGAGTTGAGAGAAGGCAGAGAACCCAGCACTTTTTGCTATTCCAAATGTCGTCAAAATATATACTAGAGCGGTATAATTTTTATTTCTCAAGGCAGGCAATCGTGAGGCATTCGCGGTGGAGTGAGCTTGAGCCCAGAAGACGACTTTGACACCACAGTTGGACGGCCGCAAGGACACCACTCACGAAAATCCTTTCGCTCATCTGTGACTTTCAGACTCCCAAGAGTTCACCGGCTAACACAAACTCAATACATACAATCTATCAGGCTTCGCGCTAATGTCGCTAGACACCTCATGCTGACGACCTCATCTTGGTTGTGGGGTGAATCGATTCTGTGACGTCAAACGACTCCAAAGAGACTCCAAAGCTGTCCGATTTTCTGCCAACAAATGATGTGTGCTAGTTTAATAGCGTAAAGCGAGAAGGGAAAAGAGTCCATATACATGTTCAGTGAAAGTAGATTCACTGTTTTACCACTGTCAGCCGATTTACGAAGGTGGTGGACTAGAAAGGAATAACAAGACAAACTTAGTAACACGGGTTATACCAAGACAATGAGAAGAGTCTCCACTCACAAAGATTCGGGATCAGGAGGATGGCGAGGGAACAACTGCCTCTCCTGAGGTTCCAACATTTGCGAGTCCCACCCCGGTGACCCAGACCAGCCGGGTTCACCGCCACTAGTTCCCTCGTTGGGCGTATATGCATGCCAAAACTGTAAATTTTGCTGCCCTGCATTCACTCCTGAAGAAGCTGGAGCACCAAAATCATGCGACGATTGAGATGATGGACCAGCGTTTGCATTGAACAGTGGTGGATCTGGCGTGCGAACTCCATACGGCGAGGAGACGCTTCCACTTCTACCACTTAAGTCATGAGGATCAATGAACGAGGGTATGTCATGAGAATTGAGATGAGTGGGGTACGTCCCGGGGGGAGTGGGCATATTTGAGTGGATTCTGCCGTTGGAGGGTGATGAAGAAGAACTGTCTAGAAGTGGCGAAACACTCTCCAAAGCTTCTCTCGGGGATGCACTCTCCTGAAGGGACGCCAGAAAACGAGTCCAGATGGCAAGCATAGAGCGTGACATATCAGCAGCAGTGGCTGCTGGGTGGTCTGGGGTCGGAGCACATTTCATCAGCAGATCCGCAGCTTTGGTGGTAAGATTATCAGAGACACCAGGCATAATAACCCCTCGAGTCCTGTGAAGGAGGAATTTGACATCAACGAGGCAGGCAACGCAAACAGCGATGTGAGCGAATAGACTGTCTGGCATGGAAGATATGTATCCAGGATCAAACTGGATCACATTCTCAATGACTGCTTGAGCGCTTCGAGGAAGTAAAGGTGCAAGTTCTGGGAGAACCTCTTTCCCATTTGGACGGATTGCTTTACCCCATTCTGTAGTTTCTGGCAGATGACGAAACGCGTATCGAAGCTGTCAAATATTTCTCAGAACAAAAAAGGAGGAGCACGTGAGGCGCACGTACACCGTAAATGCTGTGATAGAGAACGTGGAGGCGACAAAGATCGAAGTGAAGCTGTTGAAGTGAGTTTGACGAGGATGCCACCATGTGAAGCGACGACTAACCTTCATGGCTTTAAAACATTGGTGCTCATAATCAGTCACCGCTGTGGATGATTAGACCAGTCCCCAAAGAGAAACAAACGTGGCAGCACTAACCCGTCATTGCAGATGTAGGCTGACTTAGCGCGTCCATGGTGTTCAAAACTTCCTGAAGATTCTCATGCCACTGATCTGGTCGTGTATCGCCATTAACAATGAGGCAAGTTCCTCTCTCCGCCAGATCGTATAAAGTTCCAAGTACGTGCAACCGAAATTCTCGTCCACCTGAGTGTTTAAATTGAGATACCAATGGTTCATGAAAGACTGTCGAAACTCACCAAGCAAGCTGGTTGCCTTGGAAGTGCGAAATATGGTCCTGTCTGCCGGCGAACGGCGAGATATGGGCAGTCGTCCTGTCCCCAGGCACATCCTAGTTTTGTTGGCTGAGAGGAGTTTAGGAGGAGAATGAGAGAGAAACCTTACATAGACTCCGCATTACAGATGGAAACCCACTATAAGAAAACTAATTGAGGACAGAATATTCAGGTGAAAGAAAATAGCCATACAAGTTGTGCCTGAAGAGCTAGCTCTGGCGGCGGGATAAATGATTCATCTGAGTGACTTTGCTCGCAAATCCATGTCGACACTTGGTGAAAATGGAGCGCGAGTGCCATAGAAATAGCAATCGAGAGGATTGGTCGTCCGTCCCGCAGACCGCCCTGACCTTCCTCGTAAACTGGTTTCCACAGGCTCCAAATCAGAAGACTTTGCACAAGTTCCATTGAAGCCTGAGGCGGATTGAGACTGAGAGCGGTGATTTTGTTCTCAGCAAGACGATTTAATGGCTGTGAGATCATATGCCGGACGTCGACCTCGGAGTGCCTGCTTGCGATAGCACAACGAATAAGGTCAAGTAGTGGGGTATCCTTTCCTTGGGTGGAGGTAAAGCAAAGCCACGGGTCATATAAGCTCGCAAAACTAGAGATATCGGCGTTAGAAAAAAACAGGTAATCGGGGAGAGTTTGGACGTGCATGGTCAAAAGAGATTGGATCTGAGCCGGTTGGACAATGGATGATAGAGAATTCTGGACAAGTGGGTTTGAGTGCAACGATGCTGGAGGATACAGCTCAGCTGCAACGATCATAACGGACGCGACGGGCGACGACCAATCCAGAGAATCGGCATCCGAAGTCAACCAGGCCCACATTCTATCTTTCCATATTAGTTCAGTTTTTCCCAAAGAGTTGAACCAAGGTACCTGGGAAATTGAGGAAGTTTCTTGAATTCACCGTCATCTCCAAGGGGAGGGCCAAGATGGGATACTCCCGGGTTATCTCGAGGCGAAGTTCCAACGACGAGTTTGTGGATGGGCCTTGCGGCTGGTAGATGAATGACGCCGCTGGTAGCACCGACTTCGAAAGAACATGGCTGGTTTAGAATACGACATCTATGGCAGCTCCGAAGAAATTTTTCATCCTTGCAAAGACCATGAATTCAATGGCGACGTGACCACACGGGACAGGCAGACGAACCTCGTTGACGATTTCACAGCGTGTTTTGTGCTTCCTACATGCTAACACGATGAATTAGAAAGAAATAATGGCTCGAATCAAAAGTTTGTCGCTTACTAATACATGCCGGCGAAGATTTACGCTTCGCGTTGGACTTGAAGTTGGGTTCAACTTGGTCGGGTGGCGAGAAATCAGCTGGTCTACGGGACATCGGCGGGAGTCTCCCTAAGCGTAGGTAGCAAGAGAGCTGAACTGAGCAGCCAACAAAGACGAGCAGGAGATGTTATAGTCGTCATGGATCGACCATGGTCGTTTAAAGCAGATCACAGAAGAAGCATCCGGCTGCAAATTTGATGGTTCATTCTTGGCCGTCAACTCGCACAATCAAGGGTTCATCGCATTGACCAGCCTCACTAGCCAGTGCTCTTGGGCGGATGATATACTATTCCTAACCATCATAGGTTGCAATATCCTCCATTATCTTTCTCTTGTAATACAAACCCGAGCTTGAGAATGGTCAGTGCTTACCTTATAAAATGTTTGGTACTACTTCCTCGTGGGACCCGCATTATCCGTAACCACGAGCTTTGACAAGCCGAAAAAAATAATTCAATCTTGTATCCATCTAAGTATTCCAACAACCACAATCATACTGACTCATGAACCACACAGGCACTCTAAACACCGGCACACTGCTAACCGTTGAACTCTGGAAAAAGAACTTTGATGTCTTCATACTCCGCCATTTTGATTGTCCAGGTCTATTAACTCACGGAAATTCGGGAATGATCGGCGGAGAATGACCGTCCCGCGAAATCGCATTCTCACAAGACAGAAATTCTTTTTCATCAGATCCCTTCGCGAATTTCTAATCTTGGTTTGTAGACGCTCGTAATCAAAACACAATTTTGCCGCTATCATTGATTCAACCACGCGAGGGCATTTCTCCCGGCGGTCCAGGTCGCCTTGCACCAGACGAACTCCTCCAAGAGCCCCCACAACGGCCTGCCTAGAGCGGGATACATATATCTTCCGTTCGTTTGTTCTCGAATTTTAGATATGAAGAAACAACTCCTTCCGTCTCTATGTCTTCACAACGCGCGCTAAAGCTCTTCCTCGCAATGGCTGTGCATTTTTGACGTTACACATTGCCCTTGACCTGGCTGTTCCTGCCCCGTAATGCCATGTCGTGAACTTATTAGGGTGCTGACATGACACAGCATTCGCTCGCGCGCTCACAAGGCACCATCGTAGTAGCGTCCCCATTCATTCCAAAACAGTAAATGGACAGGATCGGTGCGATGTAGAAGATCAGCGACGAAGCTACGTGCAGGTAAGCAAATCCTATTCTTCAGTTACAGTGACTGTATTCCTCCCCTTTTGCAGACAATCGTTCAGCAATAGCTCCGCGGATCTCACCCGCCGAAATAACCAAATGTTCAACGGAATTTGGCTAGCAGCCTGCTCCGTTCGGGGGATGTTGTCATGAGATTCCATTTGAGCATACAAACGAGTTAAATCTACATCGCTAAAAGCTCGCTCATGCTACACCTGCATTTACGTCTGCCCCCTTCTGAACGAGGATCTGCACGAATTCCAGGTCGCCGATGTATGATGCGTAGTGGAGGGGAGTTCTAACATCGGTGAAGCTATCTATGTCATTCGTGTCCACACCCGATGCTAAATGGGCATGAAAGCATTGCCTCCTAATAGGCTTGGCACGATCCGACTTTATTGTCGTCATCAGGGCAATGGCCAAATCGTATGCCTCCCATAAACAACTAAGGAGAAGGCTCTTGACTAAGTCCACAAGACCAAAGGATGCTGCTGATGCAAGTGGTGAACTCGCTACCAACGAATCGTCCTCGAACTCATTCAAAACATATGGCCAGGGGAAGGAGGTATATAGATATTCTTGTTGGCGTAATGTCGTGCCTCTCGCTGTGGGGGTGAACTCCAAGGCGATGCGAAGAAGGATGCAGGGAAGATCGATGAGTCGCAATCCTCTCAGCCAAACACACAAACACACTAATCAAATCAAACAGTAATAGTTAGATATAATGTAATTTGAATGTCTTTTCTAAGATTTCGTGTTGGGAATGGAAAACACTACAACTAATGTTGTAATGGGCATGCACGCCAGCAAGGGATTCGCACCAGTAAAGTAAACGATAGGTCTCAGTGGGGGGATAGACTCGGGACTCGATACTAAGCTCAGACTCGGGCTCTGTAAAGTACTCAAAACTCTGAATTGGGGTCAAATACTCCGACGATATTCCACTAACACTCAACCTGGGTAGGTAAGGGCAGGAAGCGGGGACAAAGGTAAGGTTACTTGACCGCTCCTCCCTGGCTTATATAGGTACGGAGCACTCGATCGAACCGGAAGCTGTGTAGCCGTACAAATCACATGCATTAGTATATAAGAGAATGTCCGATATTACGGGGAACCAAAAGGAAACGAAGCGAAATGAGAAAAAGGAGAAAAGGCGCATGTATTGCCTTATTTGGTAGGAAGACTCGTTCTGAGAGTCCTTGGAGGGTTAGTAGTGGTATACTGCAGTTGAATGCAGTTCTTTTGAATGCCGTTGAGGGCTCTTTCGTTCGGTGTTTGTCCTGTCTCAATATCCGGAACGATCCTACTAATTGATTGGTAGGTATGGTCCTTTCTTCTGGGTCTTTCTGGTTCCTAGTTTTCCGTAGTCTCGGACCTTCGGCTAACGAGCTCTTGGGATAGGCTATTTACGTGTAATATACTCTAACGATGGAGCAAAAGGCTCAGGACTCTTTTGTGGTGCAGATCTTTGACAGGCACCCAGTTTGACAGGCTGCCGAAGCGTATCCGTCGCGTGGAATCAGGAGCCTTACCAATGGATCCTGATACACTAAAGGACAGACAGAACGGGAGCTGGGTGTGGATTGATGAGGTATCGATACACGCGTGGTGGTACAGAAGAAAGAAGTAAGTACTCGAAAGCAATCTATCATGTTGTAATACAGCGGTGGATTACATCGCGTCCTCTCCAAAACTCATAAGTTCATCACAGTGTTTCAAAGCCAGCTTATTGAATCTCATTATCCTGATCAGCCGTTGGCTTGTCTGACGTCATATTTCGAGTATGTAGGTTGTAGGCACGCTCGAGTCACCCTAATGAAAGCTTGGTTTGGGACCACCACTACTATCTGACTAGCCCGATGTTGTTCACGCTTACAGGCGGAGCAAGTTGATCAATCCTATGCCTGAGAGCTGAATAGACATTGTTCAATAATGCCATGGCTCTGAATTGCCTGCCCAAAGGTAATCTTCAAGCTCACAAACAGGACGGCGTAAAATCTTCCACGGAATGAGAATTCATCACACTTCATGAATTAAAATAATACGACGTACACTTCAATTTCAGTACCCCCCAATGATGTCGAAGTGCGAGAACAGTGATACCTTCATGTTCTGGCATTGAAGCACACCGCTACTGCCATGAGAGCATACGGTTTAACATGAAATTGAAAAAAATTGATGATGATAGGGGGGGGGGTAGAGAGATAGAGACAGAGTAGATAAGAGCCTAGGGCCCAAGTGTAAGCTCTACGTAGTATATGTAAGCTAAGCTGCGCAGCTACTTTAAGTGTGGGAACCCATGACCGTCGACTACTGATGTGTACGCACACCTACTACCCAATGAAAACGCGATTCTGTACTATCCAACGAAGTTATTAGTTAGAAGCTCCAGATCGATGTACTACCAGACGAAACTCACCTAGAATGAAGCCTCCGGGTCGTCAAACTCTGTGAAGAAGTCAAGGCGGAGTTCTCCGTGTCGAGCAAGCTTCGGAAGCCTGTCAAGTGGGCGCTTATCAAAGATCTGCAACCATCAAGATGTCCTCCTCCCCGCTCAGTCGTTTGTGTAGCCGTAGGGTAAATAAAACCTTACATTTGTAGATCGGAGATCTGAGAACACGGGAAATTAAGAAAGAAAGAAAGAAATAAAGCCCGAAACGACCATTTCAACCCATTAGGAAGAAAATCCGGGATCTCGAGACCAGAAGAAAGACCTAAGGAAATGCCTTCAATGAGCCTTCGAAAGTACTGTATACGACTACGGTACTCTACTAAAGACCAACCGAAGACTCCTAGAACGAGTCTTCCTACCAAATAAGGCAATACAAGCGCCTTTTCTCAATTCCCGCTCTGTTTACTTTCCCGATTGGTGCCCTGTAAAATCAAATTTTCTCCTATTTACTACTACATACGATTCCTATGGTTACTAACTGCGGAGCGAAGCGAGAGCTACATACCTATATAAACCAGGGAGGAGCGGTCAAGCAACCTCATGCTTGTTCCCGCTTCCTGCCCTTTCCTACCCAGGTAGAGCGCCAGCAGATAGTGTAGGAAATTAGACTAGAACCGAATACCAAGAGTTTAAGCACACACCCGAGCCCGAGTTCAGAGCATAGTACCGAGTAAGGGGCATACCGAGAACCCCGAGAACCCGAGCTTAGCACAAACCGAGAACCGAGTTTATCCCACCGAGAGAACCTTTTGCAATATCACTTGTGCGAATCCCTTGCTGGTGTGCACACCCCTCTACAACGATTGCAACCCAATCTTGTAGTCCCCCGCTGTTCCCATACAACAAGAAATCTGAGAGAAAATCGAATTATATTGCTATCTACCTACGTAGCGTATAGTTTGATTTAGTGTTTAGTGTGTTTGTTTGAGAGGATTCCGACTCCTCACGTCCACCCTGCATCCTTCTATTCGCATTCGCGTTTTTTCCCCATTGAGCGAGAGGGCACTTCATTAGATGACCTGTAGGTTCCAAGCATGGGTCCGGAGCTAATAGTTGGATTTTGAGGAAGAGTATGATCTCTTCTTACTCTGTCAATTTGAATTTAATACCTCAGGGACACTTGGGAATGACTAGCGTGGAATGACTTCCCGACTTAATACCATTTTACTCGTGTTCTTGTTCATCAAGCCCCTTTAAACCCCCATTGCTGTCTTCTGATTTACATTAAATGATACGACCTCGTTCCAAGCTCTCCTAGATACATCCTCGTGCGCGTTCGTATTTGCCATTTAAATCGAAGATTGGAATGGATAACCAACTCCACAAGCAATTTGAGGTAGGTCGGTCCATGCTCTTCACTTCAGTTTAACCCTCGTCTTCCTTTCTTGTTTAGCCGCTTTCGCTCTGCTCGCGACCATTGCAGTGAAGACATTCTTGTCAAAAAAATCACCCTAACCCTCTTGGCCGTGGAGACTTGCTGTTCTTCCCCTGGAGCTACTACACTCACACCCAGCCACGCTTATTCTAATCATTCCTGTTGTTTTTTGGTCCGTCAATTGTCTTTGAATGTCCAAATCACCTCCACATTTTAAGACCTTCCGCCTACATTCCCTTCTATCGGACTTGCCTGATCATGAAACTAGGTGCAAATTTCGTGGTAAAATGTGCTATATACTTGAGGATTTGACTGAGACCTTATGTTCTTTGACATCTTCCCTACTCGAATAACTTGAATCTATTTCGCACGCTTTGTCGCTCGTTCCTGTGTTCAAAGTCTGCTGTATTACAGGTACTCCACCTTACCGACTTGTCCATTTTTTTTTGTCTATGATTGGGTACCATCAAGTCTTATTTAGCATAACTCGTCTACTTACGCACACCCTTGAGCAATATGTAACACGTAGTCATAATAAAAGGCGTCTTTACTTCTTTGGTATGATAATTCCACGTATGCTGGTGGAACATTTCAGTCAAAGGTCAAGCTAAATGGAGCAACACTCCCACCTTGGCATATAGAATGTGAATCTACTTAAGAGTCCGGTGCTCGTGGGGGATTGTAAAACCCCCACGGACCAACTGCATCATCCTTTCCACGATCTTCTAATGGGAGGAGTCCCCATTTCAAAGGATGGAGCCCGGACGTGCCATCTGGAGCATGACACGCCGCGGCTATCGCGAGGCTGCAACTCCCAACAAGGGGCATACCAGGAGGTAGTTTTCTGGAGCCGAGAATGATTGCGAATACGGCAAGGATAAGACCACCAGTACAGGTCGCAAGCATCCCCAGTATGGAATATCCACAAGTTGAGGTGGAATGAGTAAAGTCGTTGTCATCAATTTTTGCAAGGAAGATACTTTGAGATATCAGCCAGTGGAGAACCACGGAGAAGATCATCACGGGAATCCCTAGTCGATACGGGATCTGCAGGAAGTATGTAGAGCGCTGTTCCCCTTTCTGATGAGAAACGCGAAGGCTTCGGGGTCGTTGATGGTATCGACTCCATTCGATGGCGAGAGACATGCTGGTGAATAGTATGTTAAATACTACGTATAAGAACGAAAGAATGAGCTGAGGGGAATTGGCGATAAGAATTGAGAGGAGAGTCGCCTTGTCCTCACTTGGCCCAAATGGCAAGTATATCAGAGTACGAGGGTCAATATTCCCAAGACCCAATTGAAATACTTCAGAAGCAGTAAGCCCGGCTGCCTTCACGCCATGGATTGCGAAAATGATAAGGAATATAAGCGCGGCCATGCAAAGGAATAATCTGAGTAGGTATGGTAATCAAGCCAGGATATTGAAGCTATACCACTCACCCAAAATAAGCAATGAACCATCGTGCTTTACTAGCAGATCGCCACCACCTGAGTTGTACTTTGCCAGGACCGACTGGAATCCAATAAGATTCTGTCGCCTCCAAGGATGAGAGCCCTTTGGACCGAACTTCCCGGGCAGTGAGAAGATGTTTTCCCGTTGTATACGAATCCTGTTGTACCAGGAATGATTCAATGGCATCACCGATAGTAATGAGAGGCTTGTCCTGGAGCGCACGCAGCGTGTATCCCATGGCAACGACTTTGAAGATGTTGAAAATGATGACAACGATGAGTAGACTTATTGCAGCATTGAACGAGCATTGGCTTTCTGGGGACTGGCTTAAGCAGTAGTCGACAGTGAAGCCAAAAACCGTCCATGTGGAAGGGTTGTCTCTAATTCTCTGATAAAGGGTGCTGCAATAGAAATTAAAGTTGCAAATCCATCTGAACGGCGCCATATCACCATTAGCACCCGACGTCCATAATTCGGCTCTCCATGGCAAATAGGTGAAGAGAGAAGAGTTCTGTTGGCAAAATGCGGAAGGGTAAAAGTGTTTCATGTCTTGGGTGCTTCCGTAACCATCAATAACATCAGCATCGGGATTCTGGCACCTATTCCCGTATGCAGCAGCAAAAGAATCATCGCGAGGGGTAGTGGAAGTCACAAGGATGAGGTTGGATCTATCTGAGAGGATTCGCTGAGTGTAGGCCGTAATGCACTCTCGATTTCCCAGGCGCTGAAATTCGGAGATATGGTCCAGGATGAAACCCGAGGGATTATCCTCAAAAGATTCATCCTTCATCTCAATTGTTCCATTGGGGTACTGAGCCGCTACACGCTCAAGGCCCAAAGGATTGTAAAATGAGGCACCTTGAGCAAATTCACTGGTCCCGATCAAAATATTATACTCGGAGTTGTGGGTGATGGACAGAAAAAATGTCGAGTTGTAGCTGTTAGCAAGACAGATATGAGTTATCACAAGGTTGAAAACCAACAAAACTTACAAAAGGTGAAGAGGAATGGAAGATAAGCCCATAACAATCCACAACAGGAGCCGCTTTCGCCCCAGAACTCGGATATTCCTCACGCTGGGAACAGCGACGTCTAGCCACCGTCCGTGGTCATGCGCCTTGTCAATGTCCCTTCGCGTAGGTGCACTGACGCATTGCATGCAGAAGTTGCTTCCTGAAAGTAGTAGGGTGCTGGCAACGTTAATTGCCAAGTGAACGAAAAGACTGGTATGCTTCAGGCTGTCGCAGGTGCCAGTCATGATGGGAATAATGGAAGAATAAGAACCGTGGCGCCAAAGGATGAGGCAAAGGATGGTGATGTTGACGGCTAGCACCATCGAGCAAAGGACCACCGCCGATGTAGCTCCAAATCGCCACCCTTGAGGTAGTCGTTTTTTAATTGCACGAAAACGCCTATAAGAGTTCAACGGAAAGCTCGAATATATATGTGGGGTCTTACTCTGCCATGGATGAGAGTTTTAACAAGCTTGAGCCGTAGGTGACTTGCGGCCGCATGGAATGGAATAGCCAGCCTGCCCCAGAACCTGGGCTTGGATCCAGACCCTCAGCAGCGTATGACATCAAAATGAGATTCAAACTTGGGCTATCGCCCACCGCTGCCATCATTAAAGTATTGGCTACATGTCTTGCCAAAGTTGCCATGCCTGCTCATGACCTTTCTGAAGGCCAACACAGGCATAAGCACTCACACCTGATAAGTTTGATAAAAAAAAAAGAGCATGATCTCTTCTATTTGAAATGCCCTGAGTCGAGAAAATACTATGTGATTTTGTGAATAAACTTATCCAGCTCAGGGAGAAGGTAAAAGTGATGGAAACATTTCCGCTCACATGAACACTATGGATGTAACATTGTTCTGCTGGGGACTCTTGTTCTGGGATGCGCTGTGCCGGAAAGTCAGGGGCGGTTTTATTTACCAAGGGTGATGCCATAAGCCCCACGAAATTCAGAAACATACTTTACTTACTATTGATAATGAGCAAGCCACGATATCTGTTGGTTGACTAAGGATAAGATTACGCCATTATTGCACTGGAAGGAAGAGGAGGTGAAGTCAAGTCAAAAATCCAGTGCCGATGTGCGCCTCTGAACTTGTCCCCAACTTAAAAACTAGCAAGTGGTGTTGAGTCGACGGACCGAGGAGATAGCTACGATAGAAGGAGTTGAAGTCCGCTTTAGAGAGAATTTTCAAGAGAGGGATTACCCCCAGCAGCAATTTGTGAGGGATTGCGTGGGACAAACCCGAAAGAGGCCGAGAGCTGCTACTCATTCATTCAGTCTACCAGCCTCCTCCCTAGCCAAAAGACACTATCATGGAAAATGAATGAATGAGCGGCATCCCGTGAAAACAACTCTAACCTTGAGAATAACCGGCATCTTGACGTTGCCTTTGGCATAAGAGGTATCTGATGGCACAAAGTGTGGTATCAAGCAGCGGTACAAAACCTATGCACGAAGGGATTGAGGGAGCGATCGGAGAATAGCAAGAGGAAACATACAGATTGAATGAAACTGGCTGTTTCAAAGGATCACATTTGCGTCCTGAAGGCAGGGGCACCGAATGGTAGTATTATAGCCTCAAATATAATCCTAAGAGCTGGTAAAACTACCGCGGACCACGGCTCGCGGGACAAACCCCCGAATGTTTCTACGATCAACTTCAGAACTCCAGTCTGAGGGCCATCGCCGCAACCTGGCGGCTCCAAGGGGAAGTAATGAAAGATTCGACCACCAACGGAAAGCTGAAACTAGTTAAAACAAGTCAGAACGTAGTTCAATAGAAAGAAAAGAGTTCCCAAGGCCATGGAACACGTACTTGTTCCACCAACTAGGTGCCACAGCATTATAAACCTCTGCTTCAAGGTTGATATGATCAATAGAGAAGATAATTATGTGAGAATATTGATGGTGAGACAACGGAAGATGGGTCGTGCCGAACAAGATTACCTTGAACTCCCAGCTCAAAATCAACTGTGTCTTTAAACATTCAATGGATGTTGAACTCTTCTCGACTTGTCATCATGATGTTGTTCGAGAAGAGCTATTGGGTGCAGAGAGGGTTACGAGAGACTGGAGAGGTACTTACGCTGTGTCAGGAGAAGCTTGTCCAGCGCGTCGACGACAATGAAGACCGGCCTTTTAGATGTAGCAACTAAATCATGTAAAGTGACCTTGAGTGTAGCTCGCTGAGGCTGGTGGATACCGTAGTTGTGCTTTTGATAGAAGGTGCGCATAACCACTGACGAAGCGCATGCCAGCTGGCACACAAGTGGACGGAGAAGGGCCGCTTCAGAAAGCGTGGTAGGGTTAGTAAACTCGATATAGTAGTATGCCACGTAGGCATCATCTCGAGCAAGCAGTGGTTCCACCACAAAGGAGCTATAGAAACGCTCACCCCTTGGTAGAGGGCTACCTATGAAACGCGAGGATAAATACTTCATAACGGTTGTTCCAAGGCCCACTAGAAGTAATTAATCCGGAGAGAGAGGGGGCGGCTGCTTACCCAGCCCATAGAACCAAAATAATCCATGCTTCTCCATCCATCGTAAGAACGTATCATTCTCCAACAATCACCTGCATGTCGTTCCACTTTGATCACAGACACCAAAGCCAAGTTTTGAGGTCTGGTGAATAGGCTGTAGCCAGTTTTGTACATCTTGAAATATAGTCTTGCTTAGATGCTTTTCAACTTTGGCTAGTCGAGCTACCACTCGAGACTCGCCATCTCTGCCCGCAACAGAATCTAAAATACATCTTAGAAGGATTGATACCTTGCAAAGGAAAATGTTGCTGTATCTCTCAATGCAAACCGCTCCAAAACCGTGGCCACCGTTTCATCCAAGCCATTCAATCGTGTCGATATCTCATCGGTGGAAAGATATGCCATTGTCAGGCTTTTTACACGGGAGATGTAGTTTTCAACAACACGAGATTCTTCTCCAAGCCCTGAAAGGACGGAGAGCCGCAAGAAGAAGGGGCCAAGGCCGCGACGTGGAGAAGTGACATCGTCATCTACAAGCTGACAGGACCGCAAAAGTCAACCTAATTCCGTTAAACTCTTCTCACTGGTCAGAGGCTGGATGCCAGGATCGCTCGCTCCAATATTCACTAAGCAACCCACGTGCGTTCCCTTGACTAAAGCATTGCATAGCTCCTTTACTAGCAGATGCGTAGGATATGCATACCCGTTCAGCGAAGATAAAAATACGGTTCCCTCCAATAAGGACTGGAGGGAGCTGGGCATGATTGGAGAGTGTGGCATGGAGAACTTGTCCGATAGAGCTTTGGGAGGCCTGCCCTGATTGTGAATGATCATCGCGAAGGAGGCGGCAACTGGGGACTGCCACCGGGTTTATCATGTATAAAAAACTATCCATACGTAAATAATAACCATGAATTAGTAAAGGGAACAACACGCACCATTTCGCCTGGGTTTTTCTCTTCAAAAGGTGAATCCAGGAACCTCTCAATCCCAAAGACCTTCACAATTTCGTCCAAGGCAGTATTCAGAGTTTCGATGCATGCTTGTTGAATCTTATTATTCTACGATTCGGAGCTGAAGAGCTGTCTTTCGAGAATGCCATGACTTTGAATCGCCTGCCCAATGGTCATCCTCAAGCTTGCAAACAGGACAGCGTAGAAGCTTTCCCAAAAAGTAAGAAACAGTACACGTCGTCCAGTGACCAATAAATCTTACCCTCCGATTCCAGAGCCTCCAATGATGTCAAACATGTCGACTGGACGGACCTCTTCTCCGCGAAGGTCTGATTCTTTGTTGAAAGCCCAGCGACCAGCGGTTTCTTGAAGAATGTACAGCTCAGAGAGTGCATTTATGGGTACTGGAGATCCATCTATTTCGACATTTGAGAGATAGGGATGTGCATATATTGTGGAAAAGCACTTACCGAGCGCAAGCGCTGTGATGCCTTCATGTTCTAGGCTTGAAGCCCGTCGCGCCGCCATGAGAAAAGAGAGTTCAAGATGCAGCAGACAGGTTTTTCAGGGGACAGAGTGTAGGTAAATGTCCAAGGCAGGAATGACAGGATCGTGGTGGTTGCTGGCCAACCTGTGCAGTGGCCATATCCACCTTGCCACTGGATGGAGATCGCTCTTGAGGGACATTCGGATAATCAATTGAGGGCCTGCGTTGTGGAACGGAGCATGGTATCAATCTTTCTTGCACGGCATGTAAAGAAGAAAACAAGGGAAAAAGCAAACACAAAATATCAGGTAAACCAGATAATAAACTATATTTTTATCTAAATACAAACGCCACCACTGACATAAAACAATCCTAAAGAGCTACAAAGGAACAGAACAAGAGAAAGATCCTATTACAAATGATATATCAAATAGAGTAGTTGTTAAAATGAGTCTGAGCAAAGAAAGGGAAGACATGGCACGAAGTAGCAGCACAAGAACCAGGAACTCTGGGTTAGTACATAGTTGAGCATACTTAACAGTCCAGGTAACACCCTTGGCGAAAAGGCGATGAGTGTGAGCCAACTTGGTCTTGTGGTTGGCGGTGCCGAACTTAGCAAACATGAAACCATCACATCAAGCGAGATCCATTTTGGTGCAACATCTCGAATCTGTGATCGAGGCCAACGACGGCGGTAGGATTTCCATGAATGGCATCTCCTCATCAGAGCAGTAGGAAGAAGTGAAAGGCAGACATCCCTCATTCAAGCGAGGAATTCGAGAGATGGGAGAAGACACGGGACCATCTAGTCTGCATCACTTTCGTCGAAAGAGTTGTCAAGGAGGAAAAACGAGTTTGACAGTGACGCAGAGGTCATGCTTCCCTAATCCCAGGCAGAGTTGAATGAGAAGTAGAGAGAGTAGTCTAAGTCTGCACCAGTTTCGCTGCCAGATTCGGCGAAAAAGAATTCGTAAGACGGCTAGATGGTCTCCTAAATTGCCCAGGAAACTAGAGGAAGACGAAAAGACGAGTGGCAACGATGCCAGTTTCTCCGGCGATGAATTCTAGAAATGGGAGGAATAAAGAACTTCACCTTTGAGGAGTGCATCCTGATTCAGCAAGCACTGCTAGAAGGTAATGGGCGTGCATGCAAATCAAAAACTCAGCTAGTGGTCACGAGCAAGCACTGTAAATCCAGACTGCAGTCGATATTACTTAGCGCGAAGCAAGGACCAGCAAAGCAGCATGTAAATCCAAACGTCATTCCACGTCACAGACCACTCAACAGTCGAGTCCTACTGCCTGACCTTAGATTGCGGTGAAAGCTTGTGGCTAAAGCAAACAGTGGAAGGCAAAGCAGCCGATGTGCCGCAAGGGTGCCTTCTTACCCGTCCCAGACCAGTTGGCAGCGTTGCTCCTGGTCCTTTCAGAAGTACGACGCGGCAACTGATATAATTTATTTGAGTATATGCATTCCCCCAGTTTATTGAGAACAGCCACAGCGAGATCCTAGCAATTGAATATTTGTTGATGATGGGGTTATCAGGGTTGCGCCTACGCCAACTTGTTTGTATCGCCTCCAGTCTTCTTCTGACAGCCTATAACCGTTGTGTCACCCTTTTCGCTCCGTGTGTATGATCGTACCAAGCATAAATGTTGCCGCAGCTAGTTTATCCTTGGCTTGGTGCTTCATCTGAATTTCCAAGAGACACTCACCTGTGTGGTCTTTTCATTTACATTGGATGATACGACCCCATTACAAGCTGGACCGATACAACTTCTTGCACGTTTGTAATTGACGATTGGGATGGACAACGAAATCCGAAAGAAATTTGAGGTAGCTCAGCTCTCGCTCTCCGGTTCAGTTTGAGATCCTAAATCTTCTTTTCTTGTTTAGGCACTTTCCCTCCAGTTGAGACCACTGCAGTGAAGACATATCTATCAAACAAATCAACCAATCCCTCTTGCTCGTGGAAATTGTGTTGGAAATGTTGAGTGAGCGAACTCAACATGGACGTTGAGACGCAGGCGTCTCAATTTGGTAATATTACGGACAATGCGGAGCTTACTTACAATGCGTGCGAAACGCCGATTATCGTAGTTACAATAGTTTTCAAGGTCTCATTGTGTAGTTTACATTAGTATATAAATTGTACATACGCAGCGATGCTCCCCATCGCGTTTGCTTAGGTGTCTTTTACTCTGCTGATCGAGTTCCCCCCTGCGAATCCAACAGGAAATGGCGAACTACGGGTATCGGATATAGGAATTAACGTACTATAAGTATGAGCGCTTCGGTACTTACAGCTCTCCTTACGCGATTATAACGAGCTCAATATAATCGTGATTCTTACCCAATCGTTGGTCCCAGACAAAACTCCAACAAATTGGCTGTTTTTCCAATGGAGGTCTTACACTTACACCCAGCTACGCTGATGATGATCATTCCTGCTGTTTATTTGTTTTTTGGTCTGTTAATTGTATTTTGAATGTCCAAATCATCTGCATATTTTATTTTTCTAAGGCCTTCCGCCTACATTCCGTTTCATCGCACTTGGCTGATCATCAAATTATCTACAATTTTCGTAGTAAACGTGCTACGCCAGACATTAGTCCATCAACCTCCAGATAACTACCTAAGAGTCTGGTGCTCGCGGAGGGTTGTAAAAGCCCCATGAACCAACTGTATCATCCTTTGCTCGTTCTCCTGATTGAAGATGCCCTCGTTTCAAAGGTTGCAGCTCGGACGCCTCATCAGACCCTGTGCCATCCTTTCCCCGTTCTTCTAATGGAAGGCGTCCCCATTTTAAAGGTTGTAGCTCGGACGTGCCATCTGGAACATGGCACGACGCGGCTATCGCAAGGCTACAGCTCCCAACAAGGGGCATTCCTGAAGGGAGTCTTCTGGAGCCAAGGATGACAGAGAATACGGCAAGGAGAAGACCACCAACAAAGGTCGCAATCATTCCATCTATAGAGTATCCACACGTTGAGACGGAACTACTGGAGTTATTGTCATCAATTTTTGCGAGGAAGATGCTTTGAGATATCAGCCAATGGAGGATCACAGAGAAAATCATCACGGGGATCGCTCGTCGATATGGGACCTGCAAAAAATACGTGGAACGCTGTTTCCCTTTCCGATGAGAAACGCGAAGGCTTCGGGGATGTTCATGGTATCTACTCCATTCGAAAGCGAGGGACATGCTGGTGAATAGGGTGTTAAAGATCACATATAAGAACGAAAGAACGAGCTGAGGGGAATTGACGAGAAGGATTGAGAGGATAGTCGCCGTGTCTCCCCTTGGCCAAAATTCCGAGTAGATGAGACTACGAGGGTCGACAGTGCCAAAGCCCACTTGATATATTTCAGAGGCATTAAGCCCGGCCGCTTTCACGGCATGAACTGCGAAAATGATCAGGGATAGAATTGTGGCCAGGCAAAGGAATAATCTAAGGAAGCATGATAATCAAGCTCTGATATTGAAGCTGTACCACTCACCCAAAATATGCAACGGACCATCGCATTCTACTAGAAGATCGCCACCACTTGAGTCGTACATCTCCAGAAACTGCTGGGTCCCAATGAGATTCTGCCGCCACCGAGGATGAGAACCCTTTCGACCGAACTTCCTGGCCAGTGAGAAGATGTTTTCCCGTCGTATACGAATCCCGTTGTACCAGGAATGATTCGATAGCATCGCCAATAGTAACGAGAGGCTTGTCCTGGAGCGCATGCAGCGTATATCCTATTGCAGCGACTTTGAAGACGTTGAAAATGATAACAACGACGAGTAGACTTGTTGCCGCATTGAATGAGCATTCATTTTCTGAAGTCTGGCTTAAGCAGTGATCGACAGCAAAGCCAAAAACCGTCCAAGTGGAAGCGTGGTCTCTAATTCCTTGATAAAGAGTACCACAGTCGGAATCATAGCTGCAAATCCATGTGAATGGAGCGATGCCATTGGGATCGTTAGCACTATTCGTCCACAGTTCAGCTCTCCACGGTATAACAGTGAAGAGAGATGAGTTCTGATGGCAAAAGACTGCTGGGTGAAGGTACCCCGTTTCTTCTTGAATGATATCGGCCTCGGGATTCTGGCACCTATTGCCGTATGCAGCGGCGAAAGAATCATCGCGAGGAGTAGTGGAAGTCACAAGGACGAGATTGGATCTATCTGAAAGGATTCGTTGAGTGTAGGCTGTGATGCACTCTCGGTTGTCCATACGCCGAAATTCGGAAATATGTTCTTGGACATAACCTGGAGTGGGATCATATGGAAAAGTTTGATGTCTCATCTCAATTGTTCCCTGGGTGTCCTGAACCGCAACAATTTGATCGCCCAAAGCACCGTAGAACGGAGCACCTTGGGTAAATTCGCTGTTGGCAATCAAGATTTCGTACTTAGAATTGTGGGTGATGGAAAGGAAGAATGTCGAGTTGTAGCTGATAGTAAGATAGTTATGAGTTATAATAAAGCTAGAAATGAACAAAACTTACAAAAGGTGAAGAGGGATGGAAGATAAGCCCAAGAAAATCCACAAAAACAATCGCTTTCGTCCCAGAACACGGATATTCCTCACGCTAGGAACAGCTATGTCTAACCACCGTCCACGCTCATGCGCCATGTCAACGTCCCTTCGCGTAGGTGCGCTGATACATTGCATGCAGTAGTTGCTTCCTGAAAGCAGTAGAGTGCTGGCGACGTTGATTGCCAAGTGGACGAACAGACTGGTCTGCTTCAAGCTGGCGCAGGTGCCGGTCATGATAGGCACAATGGCAGAATAAGAACCCTTGCGCCAAAGGATGAGGACAAGGACAGTAATATTCACGATCAGCACCACCGAGCAAAGGATCAACGCCGCTGTAGCTCCAAAACGCCAACCTTGAGGTAATCGTTTTTTAATTGCATGGTATCGTTTTTTAATCGCGTGAAATCGTCTGTAAGAGTTCAATGGGGGGTTTAAATCTCTATGGGGACTCTTACTTGGTCATGGATGAGAGACAAGCTTGGGCTGTAGATGACTTGCGGCCGCATGCAAATGAGACAGCTAACCTGCCAGAAAACGTGGACTGGATGCAGAGCCTCAGCAGAAAATGGCATGAACACATGCGATGCAAATTTGGGCTGTCGCCCAGCCACAGCCATCGTGCACCTTCTTTACTAGGTGCCGGCCGGTCACCGTGCCATGCCTACCAATCATCTTTCTGATGGCCAAGGGTAGCATAAGTTCTCAACACCTTACGAGTCTGAAAAAAAAAAAAAACGCATGATTTCATCCATTTGAATGTCCTGAGTCGAGAAAATCCTGCTGTGGTTGTGTGAATTAATTCATCCAGCTCAGGGGGGAAGAAAAAAGCAGTGCGCATATCTCTACCTACACGAACACCATCGAGGTAACGCTGATATGCTGGAATTTCCTGTTCTAGGATATGCTATGCCGAAAAGGTAGGGGAGTTATGTTCACCTACGGATGTGCCATAAGAGCCATGAAATTTAGAAACATACTTGACTTAGGGGATGAATGGTCCACTAAAGTTGAGCTTGCGCCATTTTTGAGCTGGATTCGAAAGGAATTTTGCCTCGCGCTCCGAGACAAGAGGAGGGGATCAACAACCAACAGCCAACTTGCACTTCAGAACTTGCTCCAAACTTGGAAACTAGGGAGTTGCGTCCAACAAACAGATCGAAGTAACAGCTATTATAGAAGGGTTTCAAGTCAGATTTGAAGAGAATTTTCAAGGGAGAGATTATACACAGTAACAAGTTTGTGAGGGATTTACGTGAGACAAAGTGGAGTTAACCCGCAAGAGGCAGAGGGTTGTTGGTCATTCATTCATCCCGCCGCCTTCCTCCCGGGTAAAAGTACACGATCCTGTATAATGGGGGGAACGAGCAGTAGTCCGCGGAAACAAGGGGGTGAGGCGCTGATGTTCGTTACAACCAGCCAGCCATAGCATCTTGACGTTGCTTGTGGCATGGGAGACATCTGGTAGCGCAAAGTGGGGTATAAAATATAAGCACGAAGTCTAACCACGGAGAGATTGAGTGAGTAAACAGAGAACAGGCAAGAGGAAACATACAGATGGAGTGAAATCAGCTGTTTTCAAAGAATCACATTTGTGTCCTGAAGGCGGATGATACTGAATGGCAGCGTTATAACCACAAATAGAATATTAAGAGATGGTAAAACTACCACGTACTGCGGCTCACGGGACAAGTCCCGAATGTTTCTAAGATTAGTGTTTGAAACCCTGCACAAGGGCTATGGCTGCGATCTGGCTTCTCTATGAGGAAATAATGGAGAAGTTTGTACAAGAATGGAAGTTAAAACTAGTTGAAACAGGTTAGAAAGTAGTTGTATGGAAAGAAAAGAGTGAAAAGGGGCATGGAACACATACCTAGTCCCTAACCATAGCGCTTCTGCACTGGAAACCTCCGCAGCAAGGTCCATGTAGACAATATGATAGGTCATTAATGAGCGAAAACTGATGATGAGCTAACAAAAGACGGATGGCGCCAAATGGTAGGGTGCGCGCACATCACGACATGAGAGTTTGGAGTAAAGATGGCACGTGACCGAGTCGTACGCACGGTCGTCTCGGTCCAGTTGCTGTTCTATCCACAATCAGAAACGTGAGGTTACGCAATGTTGCCTATAATTGTTTTGTCTTACTACTCTCCATTGTCCTTATAAGTCCTAATCAAAATACCAGAGTGTCTTGCCGCAATCATAATGATTTAACCACAATCCCGATATTGATATATCAAGCAGGCGAGTTCGAAAAGAAATTGAAGCAAAAGAAACAACGAGAAAACGCTCCGCCAGGTAGCAGCATCAGGACCAGGATCCTCGGGCAAGCAAATGAAATGAGCGAGTCCGACAATCAGAGCTGTAACTGCTGTCATGGCGCCAACTTGGTGTTGGGGCTGGCATTAGCGACTTTGCAAAGCATGACAATCTAAATCATGATGTGAGTAGATCCACCTTGGTATAACAGCAATCCCTCGACTTTACGATTGAGGTTAACGACGGGCGTGGATTTTTCGTCTCGAGACTCAGGGATAGAGAGCGCCTCCCTATCGGAGTAGAAGGAAGAGACGTGAACCAAACTTCGTCCATCCAAAGTGGAATCGAATGGGAAGGTGGTTGAGAAAAAATTGATCCATCTAGGTCTGCATCACTTTCGTCATCGAGGTCGTCAACAGGCGAACAAGAGTTCGCGCGACGGCTAGATGGTTTCTCGAAGTGCTCAGAAAAGCTGGGGAATGCGTAAAAGCGGTGCACTTGTTTGATTGGTGGTCGGGTGGATGAACATTCATCAGTCGACGACACTGGTGCCACGGTCCTCAATCATAGAAACGAGGGAAACAAAGGTCAATGTTCTGAGGAGGGCATCTGGTTCTGCAGGCCATGCTAGCATGTGATGAAGGAGCCGTGGATATTAACCAAGGTAAACCCGAACGGAACGAGCTCAAATGGTTTGGCCCCTAAAGCCTTCCTCTGAATTCCCCAGGTAATGCCAGAAGCAACGAATTCGTCAGCAAGAGCGAGAACGGAGGGTAGAGCTTGGAGTGGAGATGAATTTCTCCAGACGATGAAGGAAGCGGAAGTATACTGGCTGCAAGAATAGCACAAAGGTGCCGAGAGCTTGAGAAGCACGGAATTCATGGATCGACTATGGTCGAAAAGAGAGACAGAGGGACGATCGGCTACGATTTTGATGTCCATTCATTTCCTTCGACTCCCACATTACGGAGACTAGACTCACTGGCTAGTGCTCTTGTATTCATGATCGACTACTCTAGATAATCACTGGTTGCTATATCTCCCGTGTCTTTCTTCCTATTAGCTACCAGCTGGAACTTGGAAATGCCCCTGATTCACCTTCAGACCGGTCCAGCCTTCACCTGGCCCACATTCCCCGTAATAAGCGTAAGTGTGGGGTTCCGAAAAAAAAGAAGTTGATACTAGTCTCGTATGCCTCCATTCTAGCAACCACCAATTATGTTTACTAATGACTGACGCGAACACAGGCTGTAAACAGGAACACAGGTCCAACGGTTTGACTCTGAATAACGGCGTGACCTCCTCATACTTTGCCATTTGAAATATTTGTCGTCAGTTTCAAGCGGGCGCTCTGAGCGCAGTAGAATGGGTTCCAATGAATATATTCTGCTATTTACTGGAGGCTTATATACTGTGAGAGGAAAAGAAAGGAGTCCATGTAGAAAGACTCGCAAGGGAGTCGTGCATTGAAAAGGTAGTAAAGACAATCAAAGTAAAGAACGGCGCGTCAGGAAGATACGCCGTCATCAGGTCGTGTGTGCGTGAGCGACTCGAGGTCGCAAGAGACTTCCAACGAATTCTAACTCGCAGAACTTTAGATTAGTGAGCAGAGATTGACCACAACGCGGATTCGCATTCTCCTCGCATCCGTTTGCATCAAATTCCTTTGCGAATTCTCATCTTGTCTCATGAACGTTCCCACTCAGCGTCCCATTTTACCGCGACCATTTGTTCAACCATGCGTGGCCATTTCCTCCGGTGGTCCAGGTCGCCTTTCATCACATGAGTTCCCCACTTGAGATCCTACGACAAACTTCGTGAGTGTGATATGTGGATGAATTGTGCGTACTTGAATTTGGGAATAAAAAAACGAATTCGTGGTCCCAGCGTCTTCACAACGTTCGCTGAAGTTCTCTCCAATATTAGCTGCCTATCCTTGACGTGGTGCATTGCCTTGACCTGGCTTGTCTTGCTCTATGACACTATGGCATTAACTTATTAGGGTGCTGACGTGACGCAGCATTGATTCGCCCGCCCATGGGGCTCTATCATACTAGCATTCCCATTCATCCCAAAACATCCTTCAGAGAGGATCGTTTTTACATGGAACATCTTGTGGCGAAGCTACATGCGGGTAATTAAATCTTGTTCGCTAGTTATAGAACCTGTGTTCTTACCCTTCTGAAGGACTATCATTCAGGAATAGCTCAGCCCGTTTCACCTACCAATGTAACAAGCGTTAAAGCGGAATGGGTTTACAGGCAGTTTCATGTGGGAGGTGGTATCACGATGATTCACGTTCCTCGGGTAGACGCTCGAACCTAACTAAAGAGAAGGTCGAAGCGCGAGGATGTGAGTCCGGATGTGTACCAAGGGAGGCTCTCACCGAGCGGACCCTATAGAATAGTCGTAAGAAGAGAAAGAATAGACCGATTTCGCACCGAATCGTGCTCTTTAGGTCTGAATCATCGCGTCATAGCATCAGGGGGAAAGGTTCGTTATTGTAACAATGTAAACTACGCGACTTTTTATACAAAATCGCTCGTACAGCTCGCCCGAGTCCTACTGACTCTATTATTCGTGACTATAAGCTATCTGGTGTTTCATATGAAATGAATTGTCTCGGACGCCGCTTGCTGCTGTGGAAAACAACTGCGGCGCGACCGAAACGCTGTCACATGACTCCTTCGCCATTTCCGGTAAGATTGGCTTCGTCTCGCCTGTTTCAGCGTCTGATCCCCGGCACGGGTGATCAACGAAATTCGATTTCGGGCCCACAAATCAGTCAAGTTTACATTTTAACGGCCAGATCATCCGACAGCTACTGTACCTTTAACAGAGGGGGCCAATCCCAAGCTCCCATGTCCTCCCACATGATATTGCCTAAATATGAAATCTCTCCCCATGTTCTGGCGCCACAGGACTTTAAGAACCGCACGATTTCACCCCTTTCAGCAAAGCTAATACCAACGATTTGTCTGTATGGACTTTGTGCTGCGTCCAACGCTGTTTTGCATTTTCCTCCAACTGCGTTCACATTTGCTCCTTTTTCAACAAGCAATCGAACGGCCCACAGTCTCCCACTGTATGCGGCGGCTTGCAATGCTGAACCATACTTTCCTCCGCTCGTATTCACATTCGCTCCGTTTTCAACAAGGAAACGAACAATATCGACCTTCCCTTTGCATGTACCAGCTTGCAATGCCGAGCCATACTTTCCTCCGCCTAAGTTCACGTCTGCCCCATGTTCAACAAGGAAACGGACAATATCTAGATGCCCCTTGTATGTACTGGCCAGTAGTGCCGAGCCATACTCTCCTCCGCCTCTATTGATGTCTGCTCCTTTTTCAACAAGGAAGCGGACAACATCCAGCTTCCCATGGCATGCTCCAGCTTGCAATGCTGAACCATATCGTCCTCCGCCTGCATTTACATCTGCCCCGTACGCAACAAGATAACGGACAGTGCTTAAGTTGCCAACGGATGCACCGGCTTGCAATGCCGAACCAAAATGTCCTTCACCTGCATTCACGTCTGCTCCATTTCCAACAAGGAAACAGACGACCTCCAAGCTTCGGCGATCAGGATATGCACAACTGGCAGCTTGCAATGCTGAACCATACTCTCCTCCGCTTGCGTTTATGTCGCATCCTTTTTCAACAAGGAAACGAACAATCCCCAAATGCCCATGGTGAGCTCCAGCTTGTATCGCTGAACCATACTCCCCTCCGCCTGCATTGACATCTGCGCCCCCTTCAACAAGAAAGCGGACGACCTCCAACTTTTCTCCAAATGCACAGCTGGCAGCTTGCAACGCTGAACCATAGTGCCCTCCATATGCGTTCACATCTGCTCCTTTGTCCATAAGCAAACGGACAATCTCCAAATTCCCGCTGTAAGCTCCAGCCTGCACTACTGAACGATTATATCCTCCACCTTCATTCATGTCTGCTCCACTTTCAACAAGCAAGCGGACAATATTTGGGTTTCCGCTGGACACACTTCTGTACAATGATGAGCCATACTTCCCTCTGCTTGCATTCGCATCTGCTCCCTTTTCAAGAAGGAAACGGGCAACTTCCGGGTTCCAGGCATTCATAGAGCAGGCAGCTTGCAACGCCGAACCATGAGGTCCTCCACCTGCATTCACGTCGGCCCCATTTTCCACAAGAAATCGGGCAATCTCTAAGCTTTTAGTCCCTGCACCAGCGGCAGCCTGCAACGCCGAACCGTGCTTTCCTCCGCTCGCATTCACATCTGCTCCTTTTTCAACGAGGAAACGGACAATCTCCATATTCCCGTAGCATGCCCCATCTTGCAATGCTGAACCATATACTCCTCCACCGGCATTCACATTTGCTCCTTTTTCAACAAGGAAACGGACAATTTCCACATTACGTGTACAACAGGCTGCTCGCAATGCGGTACCAAGCACTCCGCCTGCATTCACGTCTGCTCCTTTTTCAACAAGGAAACGGACGACCTCCAGCTTCCCACTTTTTGCGCCAGCTTGCAATACCGAACCATGGGGTTCATCGCCTGCATTCACATTGGCTCCCTTCTTAATGAGGGCCCGCATAAATTCCAGGTCACCGACTTCTGACGCATGGTGAAGGAGAGTCCCAAAATTAGCGATAGTATTCACATCCACATCAGATGCTAAGAGGGAGTGAACACACTCCGTCCTAATGGATTTATCACGTTTACAATGGAAAGCTGCCGCGAGGGCGTTGGCCAAATCGGCTTCCATCCACAGCCCACCATTTAGGAAGGCCTTCACTAAATCAACTAAACCAAGGAATGCGGCGGAAGCAAGTGATGAACTCTTCGCCTCTAGCCTGATGTCGCGGTCATCTATGAGGTACGGCCAAGGGAAGGAGGTAAATATGTATTCTTGTTGGCGTAACAGCTGTGGTGGCCCGTTCGGAAGGACATGCTGGGACCAGTTGCGTGTGGCATAGGAAAAAGTGGCGGCGTCTTCTTCTTGCTTCTTCTGAAAGACTTGGAAGTGCGCAAGCAGGGCAATGCAAGCGCGCGCAGTCATGCAATGGGCAAGGTTTTCATGCAGAGAGAACCAGCTCTCGCCGGGAGCGAGAAAATGTTCTTTCACAGATGCATGTGCAAGTTGAAGGGTATCCTCATCTCCTCGATATCGATCTCCTCGTGAGACCAACGAAGTACCCAGCTCCACGACATCTAAGTCATCAATAAACCGATTGTTCTCTTGGAATTCTGGAAGTTGCGTCGAATCGTTTTCATCACCAAGCTCGACAGCAAGAAGGGCAGACAGCTCGTCAATGTAGATGGACTCCGATGCGACCGAAAGAATGGTGAAGAGGCGGTGAGCCTGGTGCCTAAGGTGCTCGGGTATATTTTGGAGGATGTAATCATATGTTTCGCGAAGGGTTCTCGGCAGAGAATGTAGGCATTGATTCAGCTGTTCATATGTCCTAGCCTGCCGAAGAATGTCAACTTGGCACGTAGCTATCCGAAATCTAATAGGTCTCTTGTCAACCAACCACGAAAAAGGGGAACATAACTACTTACTGGCCGTCCGCTCTCTCATTCAATAATATACGTGTCATTTCAACGGCATCTCGAGGCCAAAATGACCACTTGGTCACCTCTAGCTCCCGATCGATAAATGCGGCAATGTCTTGTCGAACAAGACTACCTTGAACTCCAAGCTCAAAATCAACTTTCTCTTTGAAAACTCGATGAATGTCGACCTCTTCTCGACTAGTCACCATCATATGCATTCGAGAGGCACTATTCGATGCAGAATACATCATGAGAGATTGCAGTAAATATTTGCGTTGTGGAAGGGGAAACTCATCCAGAGCGTCAATGATAAGGAAGACCGGCTTAGCAGACACAGTAATCAGTTCATTGAGGGTGGCCTGGAGAGTAGCCAGCTGAGGCTGAAGGCCACCGTTGTTGTGCTTCTGATAGAGAGCTCGCACTACACCAGGTGCAGCGCCTGCTAGTTGACACACAAGCGAACGGAGGAGAGCCTCTTCGGAGAGCGTGGTAGGATTTGTGAATTCGAAATAGTAATATGCAACGCAGACGTCATCTCGAGCAAGCAGGGTTTCCACAACAAAGGAGCTAGAGGAACTGTCAGCAACGACGAAAGGCTTTTTTAAGAAACTTAAGGAGACGCACCTCATAACAGTTTTTCCAGTGCCCACTAGAGGTGGTTAATCCTTTGAGAATTATATTATTAAAACGCAACAACTACTTACTCAGCCCACGCAACCAGAATAGCCCAAGCTTCTCCATCCACCGGAGAAACATATCGTTTTTCAATAACCATCGGCATGTCGTTTCACTTCGAGCACGGATATTGGAATCGAGCTTCGAGGTCTGGTGAATTGGCTGCAACCACTTGTTCACATCTTGAAATATGGTATCGTTCAGATGTTCCTCAACTTTTGCTAGTCGAGCTGCCACGCGCGACTCGCCATCTTTGCCTGCAGTGGAATCTGTAATTCATGAGACCGGTTCATGTCCCCAAAACGGAAAGTTTACTGAGTCTCTCGACGGACACGACTCCGAAACGCTCGCATAACTTTTCCTCCAAGCCATTCAGTCGAGTTGATGTTTCATCGGCGGAAAGATATGCCATTGTCAGGCCTTTTACTCGGGGAATGTCGTTCTCAACAAAATAAGACTCCTGTACAAGCCCAGAGGAGACAGAGAGTCGGAAATAGAAGGAACCAAGGTCGTGACACTGGGCAGCGACGTCGTCGGCCACAAGCTGACACGAACGTAAAAGTCCACCTAATTCCTCTGCATTCTTTTGGCTAGTAAGAGGCCGAACGCTAAGGTCGCCAGCTCCAATGTTCGCTAAGCAAGCTACGTGTGTGCCTTTTACAAAAGCGTTGCGTAGCTCTTTCACCAGCACATGCGTCGGGTTGGCATACCCATTCAATGCAGATAAAAAGCGCTCCTCTTCAATAAAAACTGCAGGAAGTTGGACATGGTTGGAGAGTGTGGCATGAAGAACTTGGCGGATACTACATCGGGGACCATGATTTGTTCGTGGGCGATAATTGCGAAGCAGGCGACAACTACCCGCGGCTACCACGTTAACTACGCAGACGAAGCTAGGTAGATGTTGATTACAAATACGACTCAACCGAGAGTATGACACGAACCATTTCGTCGGAGGATTCTGATCTTCAAAAGGTGAATCCAAGGACGTCTCAATGTTAAAGACCTCTGCAATCTCGCCTACCGCAGCCCACAGCGTTTCAAAACAGGCTTGCTGAATCTTATTATTCCACGCATGAGAGCTGAAAAGACGTTGTTCAAGAATGCCATGGCTCTGAATTACCTGCCCGATAGTCATCTTCAGGCTTACGAACAGGACAGCATAAAACCTTCCTCGGAATAAACATTGGTTACACTTGACGAATTAAACGAATACGACGTACCCTCCAATTTCCGTACCCCCAATGATGTCGAACATATCAATGGGTCGAACATCTTCTCCGCGAAGATTCAGTCCTTTGCTAAAAGCCCAGCGCCCAGCCGCTTCTTGGAGAATGTACAGCTCTGAAAGTGCATTTATTGGTATCGGAGAGCCATCTACAGCAGGGTTGAGTAACATATAATCTCATGCATTCAAAAGAAAACACATGCCAAGTGCGAGAGCGGTGATACCTTCATGTTCTGGTGTTGAAGCACACCGCTCTGTCATGAGAGCGTACAATTTAAGATGCAATTGAAAAAGTTGGCGATGATAGAGAGAGACAGAGAGAAGGGCAGAGTACTAAAAGCCTAGGGCCTCAGTGTTGGACTGTATGTGATGGATGTAAGCCAAGCTGTGCAGGTACTGTAAGTCTGGCTACGTTCGACTGCCGACCACCCACAATAAATTGCCTACATATGATAAGGGCTCGGATAACGATCCATAGGAATCCGATGATATAGGATGAGAAAGCAACTGCTAGGTTTCGATGAAGCTAACATCATGGGAGAATATGCTCGAACCGCTTCGGTCTTTTCGGAGGGAAAGCGAAAAATCGCAAAGGGGAAGGTCAAAGAGACCGGAAAACTAGGTAATTATATATTATTTATATCAAAATACAAAGGCAGTCATCGAAGTACAACGATTCTAAGAGCTACAAATGCATGAGGAGAAGGCTAAAGGATGAGACTACTATGATACGTCAAATCGAGGGAGTTAAAAACAACGAAAACAAAGGAACCACTATAAGAAACATCGCCTGGCAGCAGCACCGGAACCGGGGGGCTTTGAGCAGACAAATGGGCCGAGCAACCCTAACAATAGAAGCAGGAAGTTCGGCGACAGAGCGAGCAGTAAGAGCGAACTTGGGCTTGAGGATGGCAGTAGTAGCCTTGCAAGGCATGACACTCGCCAGTCATAACGCGGGTAGATCCAATTTGGTAGAGGAAAGATGTCCAGACTTTATGGTTGAGGTTGACAACAAGCATAGAGATTCCGTCAGGGGCAGAGACAGGGACAGAGAGGGATTCATCGCCAGAGCAGTAGCAAGAGGCAGAATTCATGCTTCCTTCATCCGAAGTACAGTCGAATGAGAAAATAGAGAGATGAGATGAAATGGAGTGTCGGAGTTTGCATCACTGTCGTCGGCAGTCGTTGGCGCGTGAAACAGAATTCGTAAGACGACTGGAAAGTTTCTTGAATTAACCAAGAGGCTGAAGCAGAGGGTTGTTGGTCATTCATTCATCCTACCACCTTCCTCCCGGGTAAAAATACACTGTCTTGTAATATGAAGGAACGTGCAGTAGTCCGTGCAAACAAGGGGGTGAGGCGCTGATCCTCGTTACAACCAGCCAGCTATAGAATCTTGACGTTGCTTGTGGCATGAGAGACATCTGGTAGCGTAAAGTGGGGTATAAAATAGAAGCACAAAGCCTAACCACGGAGATATGCAAGAGGAAACAAACGAATGGAGTGACATCAGCTGTTTCAAAGAATCACATTTGTGTCCTGAAGGCAGAGGATACTGAATGGCAGCATTATAACCACAAATAGAATACTAAGAGATGGTAAAACTACCACGCACTGCGGCTCACGGGACAAGCCCCGAATGTTTCTAAGATCAGTGTTTGAAACCCCTGCCCATGGGGCTATGGCTGCGACCTGGCTTCTCCATGAGGAAATAACGGAGACTTTTGTACAACAATGGAAGTTAAACTAGTTGAAACAGGTCAGAAAGTAGTGCTATGGAAAGAAAAGAGTGAAAAGGGGCATGGAACACATACCTAGTCCCTAGCCATAGCGCTTCTGCACTGTAAACCTCCGCAGCAAGGTCCATGCAGCCAATATGATACGTCATTCATGCGCGAAAATTGATGGTGAGCCAACAAAAGTCGGATGGCGCCAAATGGTAGGGTGCGCGCACGTCACGACATGAGAGTTTGGAATAAAGTAGACACGTGACGGAGTGGCAAGCTTGGCCGGCCCAGTTGCTGTTCTATCGACAATCAGAAACTTGAGGTTACGTAATGTTGCCTATAGTCGTATTGTCTTACTCCTCTCCATTGTCCTTATCAGTCCTAATCAAAATACCAGAGGATCTTGCCGCAATCATAATGATTCAGACACAATCCCACTATTGACATATCAAGCATGGGAGTTCAAAGAAGAAATTGGAGCAAAAGAAACAACGAGAAAACACCCCGCCAGGTAGCAGCATCAGAACCAGGATCTTTGGGTTAGCAAATGAGATGAGCGAGACCGACAATCAGAGTAGCAACTTCTGCTATGGGGCCAACATGGTGTTGAGGCTGGCAATAGCGACTTTGCGAAGGATGACGCGAGTAGATCCACCTTGGTACAGAAGCAACGTCTCGAAATTTGTGATTGTAGTTAACGGCGGGGGGTAGCTGTTTTGTCAAGGGACCCAGGGATAGAGAGCGCCTCCTCATCGGAGCAGAAGGAAGAGCAGAAACCATACTGAGTCCATCCGAAGGAGAATCGAATGAACTGGTAGCTGAGAAAAAATGGGGCCATCGGAGTCCGCATCACTTTCGTCGTCCAAGTCGTCGACGGGCGGAAAAGAGTTTGAGCGACCGCAAGACGGTTTCTTGGATTGCCCAGGAAAGGTGGGGGAAGCGTAGAAGGGGTACCCTGGTTCGATTAGTGGTCGTGTGGGACGAAAATCTATCCGTCGACGACACTGGTGCCGCGGTACTCAATCATGGAAACGAGAGAAACGAAAGTCATTGTTCGGAGGATGGCATCCCAGTTCTGCAGGCTCTGCTGGAATGTGATGAATGGGTCGTGCTTGTGAACCAAGGTGAATCTGAACGAAACGTTCTCAAATGATTTGGCCTCTAGAGCCTTGTTACGAATTCCCAGGTAACGTCAGAAGCAACGAATCCACCAGCAGAAGGGAGAGCTTGAAGTAGGGGCGAATTTCTCCAGAAGATTAAAGAAATGCAAGTGAATTGGACGCTAGAATAGCACAAAGGTACTGACAACTTGAGTAGCACAGAATTCATGGATTGACCATGGTCGGAAAGAGAAACAGGGAAACAGTCGGCTGCAATTTTGATGTCCACTCTTTCCTTTCAACTGCCACACTTCGGAGACCAGCTTCACCAGCCAGTGCTCTTATATTAGTGATAGACTGTTTCTCCATAATCATTGGCTGCTATATCTCCTGTGTCTTTCTGCGTATCAACCACAAACCAGAACCTGGAAATGCCTTTGATTCACCTTCAAACTCGTCCAATGACCTTCTCCTGGCCCGCATGATCGATAGTAACCATTGGTTTGGGCTTGCGAAAAAACAAAATTTGGTACTGGTCTCGTATGCCTCCGTCCTAACAACTACCAATTATGTTTACCACGCGATTACAGGTTGTAAACGGGGGCACATAGCCAGCCGCTTGACTCTAAACAACAACGTGAACTCCTCATACCAAACTATTTGACATGTTCTAAGCCACGGAATTTCGGGAATAATCAGCACCCTCGCATTCTCTTCCATTTGATCAGATCCATTTACGAACTCTCATATTCTTGCACGAAGGCTCCAGTCAAGACATTATTTTACCCCAATCATGAATTAAACCTCATGTGGAAATTTTTCCCGTGTTCCAGATCGCCTTACTATAAAGGTATTGCGGGATTAGCATGAAAGTTCTCTTGGAATGTGGTATGTGATGGGCTTGCTTTCGCTTGAATCTGAGCATGAACAAACGGATTTGGCTCTAGTTCTGTCTTTGCGTCTTCACCACCTTCGCCCAGGTTCTTTCAATACTTGATGTTATCCTGAATCCAATGTTCTCGCCTTATAATACAATGGTCTTTCTCCTATAATAACTATTGCAGGAATTGCTATGCACGCTTACAATGAACACTTTTCGCTTCGTTTCGTTCATCCCGAAACATATTTAGATATCTTTGGACGCAGTTACATGCAAGTAAGTAACAATTCTGCGCCTTCGCTACAGAAAATGTTTGTTAAACATCCATCGCAGAATCTTTCAGCCAAAGTCCAGTGTATCTCACTTGTTCATTAACCAAAGGCTCAAGACAAGTTGGTTCATAAACAGCTCCGTTGAGAGCTGTTATTACGGGATTACATTTAGGGCATACAAATTAGTTGAATCTGCATCACTTTGGATCAAGTCATCTTGACGACCACCATGGATCACATTGAGGTGGCCAGCCCCATGCCACCATGTCATCCCACACGTCATTATTCAAGTCCGTCATCTCTTCCCATGTTTTGGCACCGCAAGACTTGAGAAACCGCACGATCTCATGCTGTTCAGTGGACATGGCGCCGCAGTTTGGAGTTTGTGCTGCGTCCAAGGCTGTTTTGTGTTCTCCTCCCATCGCATTCAAATATGCTCCGTTTTCAACTAGGAAACGGACGATACTCAGGTTCCCGTGGCATGCTGCAGCTTGCAATGCTGAACCATACTTTCCTCCACCTGCATTCACATCTGCTCCCTTTTCAACGAGTAAATGAACAACCTCCAGACTCCAACGAAGTGCATGACTGGTAGCCTGTAATGCTGAACCATGCTTTCCTCCATATGCATGTATATCTGCTCCGTTTTCGATAAGGAAACGGACAATGTCCAGCTTCCCACGGGATGCTGCAGCCTGCAATGCTGAACCATACTCTCCTCCACCTGCATTCACATTTACTCCCTTTGCGACAAGGAATTGGACAACGTCCAGGCTCTGGCAGTATGCACGAGCGGCAGCCTGTAATACTGAACCATACTTTCCACCGTTTACATTCACATCTGCTCCATTTTCAGCGAGAAAACGAACAACCTCCAGATTCCCACTGTATGCGCCAGCTTGCAAAGCTTCACCGTACTTTCCTCCGCCTGAAATTACATCTGCACCCTTTCCAACAAGAAAACGAACAATCTCCAGCTTCCCACGAGATGCTGCAGCTTGCAACGCTGAACCGTACATGCCTCCGCCTGCATTAACATCCGCTCCCTTTCCAATAAGGAAATCGACAACGTCGAGGCTTTCATCATATCCACGACTGGCAGCATGCAGTGCTGAGCCATACTTTTCTCCGTGTCCATTGACATCCGCTCCGTTGTCAACAAGAAAACAGACAACCTCCAGATGCCCTCTGTACGCACCAGCATGCAATGCTGATCCATACTCTCCTCCACCTGCATTGACATTTGCACCTTTCGCAACTAGGAAACGGACAATCTCCAGTTTCCCACGAGATGCTCCAGCTTGCAGCGCTGAGCCATATTCTCCTCCGCCTTGGTTCACATCTGCTCCCTTTTCAAGAAGCAATTGAACAATCTCTAGCTTCCCGCTATATGCTCCAGCTTGCAATGGCGAACCATAATAGCCGCCGGTTGAATTCACATCTGCTCTCTCTCCCACAAGGAAGCGGATGACTGCCATGTTCCCGCTATATATCGCAGCTTGCAATACTGAACCATATTTACCTCCGCTTGCATTTAAATTTGCTCCATGTTCAACAAGGAATCGAACAACCTCGAGGTTCCCACTGGATGCTCCAGCTTGCAATACCGAACCATAGTATCCTCCGCAAGCATGTATGTCTGCGCCGTTGTCAACAAGAAAACGGACAATCTCCAGCTTCCCACTGGATGCTCCAGCTTGCAATACTGAACCATACTCTCCTCCATGTACATTTATATCTCCTCCGTTTTCAAAAAGAAAACGGACAATCTCCAGCTTCCCCCAGCGTGCTCCAGCTTGCAACGCTGAACCATCGTATCCTCCACTCTTATTCACATCTGCTCCGTTTCCAACAAGGAAACGGACAATCTCCAACTTCCCACAGGATGCTGCAGCTTGCAATGCTGAACCAGTGAATCCTCCACTTTTATTCACGTCTGTTCCCTGTTTGACAAGGAAACGGACAACATCCCAGTTCTCACTAAGTGCGCCACAGGCGGCCTGTAATGCGGTCCCACACCCTCCACTGACTGCATTCACATCTGCTCCCTTTGCAACGAAGAATCGAACAACCTCTAGGTGCCCATACTTTGCACCATCATGTAATGCCAAGGCATACAATCCTTCGCCTGCATTCGGATATGCTTCATTCTCAGTAAGCAAACGGATAATCTCAAGGTTTCCTCTGTATACACCAGCTAGCAGTGCTGATCTATACGATTCTCTGTCTGCATTTACATGTGCTCGGTTCTCAACAAGGAAGCGCACAACCTCCGGTTTATTCCTGAACGCGCCAGCTCGCAATACTGGGCCATAGCCCCCTCCAGTCGTCGTACCAAGAGTGGTCACGGCTCTCAAGCCCGCATTAGATGCAAAAAGGGCTTGAAAGCATTGCATCCTAATAGGTGGCGCACGTTTCGACTCCACTGTTGCCACCATGGCATTAGCCAGATCGCCTTCCCCCCATTCACATCCTGTTAGGAGGGTCTTAACTAGGTCCACTAGACCGAAGAATGCGGCTGATGCAAGCGTTGAACTGGTCTCTACCGGCTTGTCTTCGAATCCGTCCTCATTCTCGGACTCATCCAAGATGCGTGGCCACGGGAAGGAGGTATATAGATCTTCTAGTTGGCATAACAGCTGTCGCGGTCCGTTCGGGAGGACATGTTTGAACCAGCAGAATTCAGAGTAGAGGAACGGGGAGTCTTCTTCGTACTTGAGCTGAAGAACTTGGAAGTGTACGAGTACAGCAATGCAGGAGCGCGCAATCACGCTATGAGCGAGGTCTTCATTTACAGAGAACCACGTGTCATTAGGAACGAGAAAATACTCCTTGACAGATGCATGCGCAAGAGAGACCTGAAAAAAAATGTCCCGCGAGACCAGGGAAGTTCCCAGATCCATGACGTCTAATGGATCAACAAACCGGTGGTTCTCTCGGAATGTCGGAAGTTGCACTGTATCCTCTTCATCGCCAAGCTCCGCAGCAAGCAGGGCAGACAGTTCGTCAATTGATATGGCCACTGATGCAAACGAAAGAATGGTAAAGAGACGATGAGCTTGAGGTCGAAGGTTTTTAGGTATTGTTCCAAGGATGTAGTCATATGTTTCACTGAGAGTTTTCGGCAGAGAGCCTAGAGATTGTCGTAGTTGGTCATATGTCTTGACCTGTTGGAGAATATCTACTTGACACGCAACCATCCGAAATCTGATAGGTTGCTTGTTAGTTGTTTTTGATACTTGAGCAAAACCTGAAACACTCACTGGCCATCCGCTCTCTCATTCAACAACCGACGTGCTAGTTCGATGGCTTCTCGAGGCCAGAATGCCCACTTTGTTGCCTCCAGTTCCCTATCAACGAACGCGCGAATGTCCTGTCGAACAAGGTCGCCCTGCACTCCAATCTCAAAGTCAACTTTCCCAAGGAAAGCTCGATGAATATCGACCTCTTCTCGACCTGTCACCATCACTTTGGTGCGGGAGGCACTATTTATGGCAGAAAAAGTCACAAGAGACTGGAGAAGGTACTTGCGTTGTGCAAGGGGAAGCTCATCCAGAGCGTCAATGACAATGAAGATTGGCTTTGTAGATGCAGCCACCAAGTCATTCAAAGTAACTTGGAGAGAAGCTAACTGAGGCTGAAGGCTACCATTGCTATGCTTCTGATGAAGATCTCGCACGACACCGGTTGAGGCGCATGCCAGCTGGCACACAAGCGAACGAAGAAGAGCTTCTTCAGAAAGTGTGGCAGGATTAGTAAACTCGAAATAGTAATATGCGACGTAAACGTCGTCTCGTGCAAGCAGTGTCTCAATAACATAAGAGCTGTACATGTGGTAAGTATCAGTTGAGACACTACCAACGAAAGACGAAGGTACATACCTCGTCACAGTTTTCCCGGTACCCACTAGAAATAATTGATCCTTAGACAATTGGAATGTTGGAACTGGAGGATGGCTTACTCAATCCGTGGAACCAAAATAGTCCACCCTCCTTCATCCACTGTAGAAAAATATTGTTCTTTAATAACCACAGACATGTTGCTCCGCTTCGAGCACGGATATTGGCGTCGAGTTTTGATGTCTGGTGAATTGGATCTAACCACTTTTTCATATTTTGAAATATGGTGCCATTGAGATGCTCTTCTACTTTTGCTAGTCGCATTGCTACTCGCGACTCGGCATCTCTGCCAGCAACAGAGTCTGTTATGTCCATCAGTCAGATGTGTGGGTTTGTCTCTTCAGAGGGGAAACTTACTCAATCTGTCAATGGAGACCACCCCAAAACGCTCGCACAGCTTTTCCTCCAATTCATCCAGCCGCATTGATATCTCTTCAGTGGAAAGGTATCCCATTGCAACACCTTTTACTCGAGAAATATCGTTCTCAAAAAGATGAAAACCTTCCACAAGCCCAGAGGAGACAGTGAACTGGAAATAGAAGGAACCAAGGTCATGGCATTGAGCAGCGACGTCGTCGGCCACAAGCTGACAGGATTGCAAAAGACCACTTAATTCCTCTGCATTATTCTGGCTTGTTAGAGGTTGGATGCCAGGATTGCCAGATCCAATGTTTACTAAGCAGGCCAAATGTGTTCCTTTGACAAAAACATTGCGTAGCTCTCTCACCAGCACATGCGTAGGGTTAGCGTAGCCATTCAGCGCGGACATGAAACGCTCCTCTTCGATGAAAACTGCAGGAATTTGTACATGATTGGAGAGTGTAGCATGAAGAACTTGTCGGATGGTGCATCGGGGATTTTGGCCTGTTCGTGGGTGGTAATTGCGAAGGAGGCGGCAACAGGCTGCCGCTACCGGGTTATTCACACATACTAAGCTGCGAATAGGTCAATTCTGAGTACAAGTTAATTGAGAAAATGACGAGGACCATTTCGTCGGGGATTTCGGATCTTCAAAAGGTGAATCCAGGGACGTCTCGATTTTGAAGACCTGTACAATTTCGCCCATCGTAGCCCAGAGCGTTTCCAAACAAGCTTGCTGGATCTTATAATTCCACGCATGAGAGCTGAAAAGTCGACGTTCGAGAATGCCATGCGCCTGAATCGCCTGCCTGATGGTCATCTTCAAGCTTACAAACAGAACGGCATAGAAGCTTCCACTGAGTAAGAACCATCCCACTAAATGAATTAAAATAGTATGACACACCCTCCAATTCCAGTACCTCCAATTATGTCAAACATATCAATTGGCCGGACATCTTCTCCGCGAAGATTCAGTCCTTGGCTAAAAGCCCAGCGACCAGCTGCTTCTTGAAGGATGTACAGTTCTGATAATGCATTCAGAGATATTGGAGAACCATCTGTCTCGAAGTTGAGCAACGGGTAGTCGGGTGTATTGAATAGAAGGCACGTGCCAAGTGCAAGAGCAGTGATACCTTCTTGTTCGTGTGTTGGAGGACGCCACTCCGCCATGAGAGCATAAAATTTTCGAGTCGTGTTCAACCAGGTATTCAAAGTAATGAGAGAAAGAAACTTGCGATGCTCAAGAGGTGAACGGCAAGACGTGGTGGTTGACGGTCAACCTGTGCATCTGCTGTTTCCTTCATTTTGAACGCAACTACTCTCCGGGATCAGCCACCTGCAATAAAGTGAGCTAGAAGAGAGTTCTAACAATGGTTTTTAGTGTTGATTCGATGAGGTAAGGATAGGAAAGCAATATTCAAGTTTCAAGAAGCTGAGGTTATTGCAAACTTAAGCTTGCTGGGCTCCACTAACCAAATAACAGGAATAAGAGACCAGGCAATGCATTAAGTGCTTTTTTATTCAAATACAAAGGCTATCATTGGAGCAAAGCGATACTAAAAGCTACAAGAGGGAAGAATCAACTGAAATATACTAATATGAGACACCAAATAGAAGAGTTCGAAAAGAGTCGATGCAAAAGAAATCGTTAGAAACACGGCACAAGGCAGCAGGACCAGCGCCAGGACCCTTGCGCTGGCAAATGTACTGCGTAAACCTGACAATAGGAGCGGCACGTGTGGCTACGGGCAGAGCAATGGGAGCCTACTTAGTCTTGAGGCTTTGCCAAGCATGACACCGCCAGTCGTAACGCGAGTGGATCCACCTTGTTAGAAGGACGACGTCACGACGCGGTCATTGAGGTTAATAATGGTGGTAAATTTTTGGTTGAGGGGAGAGGCATGGATCAAGGGAATCTTCTTATCGAAGTAAACAGAAGCGGCTGAGATCATACTTCCTCATCCGAGGAAGACTCGAATGAGGAAGTACAGATATGAGAAGAAATGGAGTAATAAGGGTCTGCATTATTTCCGACACCTGTATCGTTGAAGGACGAAAAAGAGTTTGCAAAACGGCTAGGTGGTTTCTTGAATTGGGCTAGGAAGCTGGGGAACGTGAATAACCAGTGCCCAGGTTCGGGTGGAGGTCGGTTTGACCAAACGATGTTCAGCGACGATGCCAGTTTCACGGTGTTGAATCGCAAAAACGAGAGGTCCGAAGACGCGGCGTCGAGCAATCCGGCTAGGTTCCGCGGGCCCTGCTAGAAGATATTGGGGTGCGCGTGAACTTCAAGGAGAAATTTAAGGAAAGTGTCGATAATGATGAGCTCAATCGTTTGGTTCCCACAGAGCCTTGTTACGAATTGCCCAGGTAACGCCAGAAGCAATGCATGCCCCAGCAGGTGAGAGAACGGAGGGGTAGAACTTGAAGTGGAGATGGAAGAAACGAAAGTAAATTGGCTGTTAAAATAGCGCAAAGGTGCCTACAACTTGAGAAGAGCAGAATTCATGGATTGGCCATGATCGAAAAAGGAAACAGAGTGCAACATCAGCTGCAATTTTGATGTCCGCTCATTCCTTTCGACTCCCACATTTCGGAGACCAGCCTCGCCAACCAGTGATTGGGTATCCATAATATACTACTCTCGATAATCTCTGGCTCTATATCTCTCGTGCCTTTTCTTCCTATCAGCCACCAACTCCAACTCCGAAGTGCTTTGACCAACATCCAAACTTGCTGTTAACCTTTGCCTGTCCTGCATTTCTGCCATAAGTATGAGCCTAGGCTTGCGAAAAAGAAATTTGATCTTTATCTCGTATGCCTCCATTCTAACAACCGCCAATTATGTTACTAATGGCTAACAAACACGGGCTGTAAATGGGGCACACACTGGCAACTAACCGTTTAACTCTAAATAACAAGGCGACCTCCTCATACTGTACGATTTACTGTCATTTAACAAATTAACGAGACATATGTCACTGTTCTCCGTCAAAGAAAAACGGAATTCAAAGCGGAATTCTGACATTGTCGTCCACAAGAACACAATCTCTCGCTTGAATTCCGCTCTGCTTTTTCGAAAAAACAGTGTGACATCTTTCTCATTGCTTTTCAGAAACGACTTTAAAAATGTTCTAACTCAGAGACCTTCAGAAATACTCGGCAGAGACTGTCCCGCGATTTCGCATTCTCCTCGCATTCTGCCCCTCGTGGAGGGCGATACTTAACTGTATCGGTCTCCCTTGAATCTGGATATGACTAAACGGATTCAGGGTGTTTAGTTGCCTTTATGCCCTCACAACATTTGCTTAGGTTTTTTCATCTTCCGCCTGTTTATCTTTGATGTTGCCCCCAATCCGACTATTCGTGGCTAGCTTCATATTATTCGAGGATCGACCTAACGCAGCATTTACACGTGCACTCGCAAGAAACATCATTCTTTTGTTTCGCTCATCCCAAAACACAGCTTCGATGTGAAATATCTTTGGACGAAGTTACCTGGAAGTAAAAATCTTGCGCCTTAGTTATGGAAAATGCTGTTTATGTTTTCGAAATAGAAGATTTTGGCAATAGCTGAGTTTATCTCTCTCGCTCATTCAATGAATGCTAAAGACACATTACATCGCAAACAGTTCCATTTGAGAACTGCTATCATAGAATTAGATGAGGGTCATACCCGCTAGTGAAAATCACATTGCTGGGGAAGAATTCATCCTAAATACCCATGGAGGAAGTCAATACTGCATTTCCACGTACGTCCTGGCACCGCGAGAATTGAGAATACGCCCAATCTTAAGCCATTTAGGAGGCATCTCAACATCGAATGGATCCAGTGCCACATCGAATGGTGTTTCGCATCTACCTCCTACTGCGTTCAAATCGGCCCCGTTTTCAACAAGGAAACGAACAACCTTTAGCCTCCCGAATAGTTCAGCAGCGTGCAAAGCTGAACCATGGGATCCTCCACTCGCATTTACATCTGCTCCATTTACAACAAGGAAACGAACGACCTCCAGTTCTCCACGCATTGCAACAGCTTGCAATGCTGAACCATATTCTCCTCCGCTTACGTTCACATCTGCTCCATTTACAACAAGGAAACGAATAAGTTTTAGCTTCTTGTGCAATGCAGCAGTTTGCAATGCGGAATTATACAATCCTCCGCTCGCATTTATATCTGCTCCATATTCGAAAAGGAAACGAACAATCTCCAGCTTCCCACTTATCACACCGGCTTGCAGTGCTGAGCCACGGTCTTCACTGCCTGCGTTCTCATCCGCTCCCTTTTCAACAAGGAATTGAACAATCTCTAGCTTTCCGATCTATGCTCTAGCTTGTAGTGCTGAACTATACTTTCCTCCACCGGCGTTGACATCTGCGCCTTCTTCAACTCGCAGATACTACTACTATTCAGGGAATTCAGCTCACCTGTGAAATGAAAAGCGAAAATCGACGAAAATCGCTCGAAATAATCGAAACCCTTGAACGAAGGACGATTCCTGACCACTCGTTGCCGGGAATCGTCTGGGAAACGCGAATCTAGATCGTATATACCCCACATGTGCTGCGATGTTCCGTATCTTTTACCGTTTCTCTGATTTATCACTCATTTTCGCCTGCTCTATCCTCGGACTCGATTTTGTATATAAAGTAGCTTATCATTCGCTTGTACCTTACGTTTAGAACCCTCATTTTCATAGTCTAGTGTGACTAGGAGTTGGTTAGCGTCACAGAATCCGTTTCCTTTCGTATTCGTTTCGCTTCGTTTCGTTCATTCGGTCGTTAGTTTCGTCGAGAACCACACTTTGAGATGAAAAATCGAAGGTTAAACTTGAAATCTATTGCATTACACGCGGATCCGTTAGCCGGAGTGCGTAACAAACCCCACCCTTGTGCATCTAAAGCCTAGGAGCGAGATTCTTCATAGTTCCCAACCCAACAGCTTTCTATCTCAAGTGGGGTATCGAAACCCTTTTGATTAGTTGTAATAAGGTGTTAGAAGCGTCGTTTACCAACTTGGAGCGCTTTCTAGAGCTCCTCCCTGCACTCTATTCCCCCTCTGTGTGCCCTAACACACACACAGAACGCATCGTTATGACATCTCTCCCCATGTTCTGGCACCACGGAACTTTAAGAACCGCAGTATTTCGTCTCTTTCTGCAAAACTAATACCAATCATTCGTTCGCATGAACTTTGCGCTGCATCCAATGCGGTTTTGCATTTTCCTCCCACTGCGTTCACATTTGCTCCGTTTTCAACAAGCAGTCGAACAGCCCACAGTCTCCCATTGTATGCAGCTGCCTGCAATGCTGAACCATATTTTCCTCCGCTCATATTCACATTCACTCCGTTTGCAACAAGGAAACGGACAATATCGAGCTTCCCCTTGCGTATCCCGGCTTGCAATGCCGAACCATACTTTCCTCCGCCTACATTCAGGTCTGCTCCATGTTCAACAAGGAAACGGACAATATCTAGATGCCCCTTGTATGTACTGGCCTGCAATGCCGAGCCATACTCTCCTCCGCCTTGATTGATGTCTGCTCCTTTTTCAACAAGGAAACGGATAACATCCAGCTTCCCATCACATGCTCCAGCTTGTAATGCTGAACCATATTCTCCTCCACCTGCATTGACATCTGCACCCTCTTCGACCAGGACACGGACAACCTCCAAGCTCCCGCCATATGGCCGACTGGCAGCTTGCAGCGCAGAACCGAATTGTCCTCCGCCTACATTCACATCTGCTCCGTGTTCAATAAGAAAACGGATCGTGCTTAAGTTGCCAGCAGCTGCACCAGCTTGCAATGCTGAACCATATCTTCCTCCGCCTGCATTCACGTCTGCTCCATTTCCAACAAGGAAACGGACGACCTCCAAGCTTTGGAGATCGGAGTATGTGTGACTGGCAGCTTGCAATGCTGAACCATATTCTCCTCCAGCGACGTTTACATCCGCTCCCTTTTCAACAAGGAAACGGACAATCTCCAGATTCCCACTGTATGCTCCAGCTTGTAGTGCTGAACCATATTTTCCTCCACCTGCATTGACATCTGCGCCCTCTTCAACGAGGAAATGGACGAGCTCCAGTTTCTCGCGAATTGCACAGCTGGCTGCTTGTAACGCTGAACCATAGTGTCCTCCACCTGTATTCACGTTTGCACCTTTTTCAACAAGCAAACGGACAATCTCCAGATTCCCCCCACTAGCTCCAGCCTGCAACGCTGAACCATAATATTCTCCACATGCATTCACGTCCGCCCCGTTTTCAACAAGCAAGCGGACAATCTCTAAGTTTCCGCTCCATGCACCATTGCACAATGCTGAATCCTGCTCTCCTCCGCCTGCATTCAAATCTGCTCCATTTTCAATAAGGAAACGGGCAATTTCCGGCTTCCCGCCACCTATCCTACAGGCAGATAGCAACGGTGAACCATTATGTCCTCCGTCTGCATTCACGTCGGCCCCACTTTCAACGAGAAGGCGGACAATCTCTACACTTCCAGTGATTGCACAAATGGCAGCATGCAACGCAGAGCCATTCTCTCCGCCGCATGCATTCACATCTGCTCCGTTTTCAATAAGGAAACGGACAATCTCCAGATTCCCCCAGTATGCCGCAACTTGCAATGCTGAGCCATACTCTTCCTCCGCTCGCATTCACATCTGCCCCCTGTTCAACAAGGAAACACACCACATCCAGCTCGCCCCGAAAATATGCGCCGGCGTGCAATGCTGAACCATATCGCCCTCCTCGAGTATTTACATCTGCCCCTTTGTCAACAAGGAAGCGGACCACCTCCAGCTTCCCACTTCTTGCACCAGCCTGTAATACCGAACCATCGAATTCTTCCCCTGCATTCACATCTGCTCCCATCTCAATGAGGACCTGCATAAATTCCAGGTCACCGACTTCCGATACATGATGGAGGGGAGTGCCAATATCAGCGAAGGTATTCACATCTACACCATATGCTAAAATGGCATAAAGACACTGCATTCTAATGGGCTTAGCACGTTTAGACTTCAAGGCTGCCGCGAGAGCGTTGGCCAAATCAACTTCCATCCAAAAACAGCCATTTAGGAAGGCCGTAACTAAATCGACTAAGCCAAGGAATGCCGCCGAAGCAAGCGAGGAACTCATTCCCTCGAGCGCATTCCGGAGGTATGGCCAAGGGAATGAGGCGTATATATATTCCTGTTGGCGTAACAGCTGCGGTGGCCCATTCGGAAGGACATGCTGGGACCAGTTGCGTGTGGCATAGGAAAAAGTGTAGCCATCTTCAAGGTGCTCCTTCTGAAAGGTCTGGAAGTGCACGAGTAGGGCAATGCAAGCGCGTGCAGTCATGCTATGGGCAAGATTTTCATGTAGAGAGAACCAGCTCTCGCCAAGAGTGAGAAAATGTTCCTTCACAGATGCATGTGCAAGTTGAAGGGTATTGTCTCGATATCTATCTCCTCGTGAAACCAACGAGCCACCGAGCTCCACGACATCTAAATCATCAACAAACCGATTGTTCTCTTGGAATTGTGGGAGTTGCGTCGAATCGTCTTCATCACCAAGCTCAACAGCAAGAAGGGCAGACAATTCGTCAATGTAGATAGACTCTAATGCGACCGAAAGAATGGTGAAGAGACGGTGAGCCTGGTGCCTAAGGTGCTCGGGTATATTTTGAAGGATGTAATCGTATGTTTCGCGAAGGGTTCTCGGCAGAGAATGTAGGCATTGCTTTAGTTGTTCATATGTCCTAGCCTGCCGAAGAATGTCAACTTGGCACGTAGCCATTCGAAATCTAATAGGCCTCTTATCAAACAACCGTGACAAAAAGGGAAAACATAACTGCTTACTGGCCGTCAGCCCTCTCATTTAATAAGCGACGTGCCATTGCAATGGCATCTCGAGGCCAAAATGTCCATTTGGTCACCTCCAGCTCCCGATCGATAAACGCGGCAATGTCTTGTCGAACAAGATCACCCTGAACTACAAGCTCAAAATCAACTTCCCCTTTGAATACTCGATGGATGTCGACCTCTTCTCGAATGGTCACTATCACATGCGTTCGAGAGGCACTTTTCGACGCAGAAAACGTCATGAGAGATTGCAGCAGATATTTGCGCTGTGGAATGGGGAACTCGTCCAGAGCGTCAATGATAAGAAAGACAGGCTTGGCAGACGCAGTAACCAGTTCATTGAGGGTGGCCTGGAGAGTGGCCAGCTGAGGTTGAAGGCCACCCTTGTTGTGCTTCTGATAGAGAGCTCGCACTACACCTGGTGCAGCGCCTGACAGTTGACACACAAGCGAGCGGAAGAGAGCCTCTTCTGAGAGCGTTGTAGGATTTGTGAATTCGAAATAGTAATATGCAACGTAAACGTCATCTCGAGCAAGCAGGGTTTCCACAACAAAGGAGCTAGAGAAACTGTCCGCAACGACTAAGGCTTTTTATGAAACTTAAGGAGGCGCACCTCATAACAGTTTTTCCAGTACCCACTAGAGGTGGTTAATCCTTCGAGAATCAGGTTATTAAAATGGGACGGCTACTTACTCAGCCCACGCAACCAGAATAGCCCACGCTTCTCCATCCACCGGAGAAAAATATCGTTTTCCAATAACCAGCGGCATGTCGTTTTACTTCGAGCACTGATATTGGAATCGAGCTTTGAGGTCTGGTGAATTGGCTGCAACCAGCTTTTCACATCTTTAAATATGGTATCGTTCAGATGCTCCTCAACTTTTGCTAGTCGAGCTGCCACTCGCGACTCGCCATCCTTGCCAGCAATCGAGTCTGAGATACACATGAGACAAATGCACGCACTCAAAAGGGACACATTACTGAGTCTCTCGATGACAACCACTCCAAAATGCTCGCGCAGCTTCTCTTCTAAATTATCCAATTGGGTCGATATCTCGTTGGTAGAATGATAAGCCATCGTCAAGCCTACCACTCGAGAAACATCATTATCTGGAGAACAAGACTTCTGCTCAAGCCCCAAGGGGACGGAGAATCGGAAAAAGAAGGAACCCAGGTCATGGCACTGCGTGGCGACGTCGTCGGCTACAAGTTGGCAGGATCGAAATAAACCAGCTAGTTCGTCCATATCCTTCTGTTTTCCCAGAATCTGGGTGCTGAGATCGCCAGCTCCAACATTCGCTAGGCAAGCGACTTGCGTGCCCTTGACAAAGGCATTACAAAGTTCTTTCACGAGCACATGTGTAGGGTTTGGGTATCCATTCAAACCGGACAGAAAACGCTCTTCTCCGATGCGAATTGGAGGAAGCTGGACATGATTGGAGAGTGTGGCGCGGAGAACTTGTCGAACGGTGCATACAGGCCCTTGACCTGTTCTTGGGCGGTAATTGCGAAGAAGGCGGCAACAGCCCGCGGCCGCAGGGTTAATCGTGCATACAAAGCTATCCACATGTAAATGATGAGGATGTGCACGTCGAGGGAATGGCACATACCACTTTGTCTGCGAGTTCTTGACTTCATATGGGGAATCAAGGGACGTTGCGATCTCAAGGACCTTCACAATTTCATCCAAGGCAGAATTCAGAGTTTCAATGCATGCTTGTTGAATCTTGTTATTCCACGCGTCAGACCTGAAAAGGCGTCGTTCAAGAATGCCATGGCTCTGAATCGCTTGGCCAATAGTCATCTTCAAGCTTACGAATAGGACGGTATAGAAGCTTCCACATGATTAAGAACCATTATAGTGTATAAAAAAGAAACAAATAATGACTTACCCTCCAAGGTCGGTCCCCCCAATGATGTCGAACATATCAATTGGACGAACATCTTCTCCCGCAAGGTCCAATCCCTTGCTAAAAGCCCAACGGCCAGCTGCTTCTTGGAGGATGTATAGCTCTGATAATGTATTCAGAAGTATTGGAGAGCCGTCTACATCACAGGTGAGGAACATATAGTTACATGTATCCAAAGAAAATCGCGTACCTAGGGTAAGAGCGGTGATTCCTTCATGTTCTGGTTTTGAAGCATGTAATTCTGCCATAGGAGCATACGATTTAAGAAGCAATACAAAATGTAATAATGGAGAGGGAGAGGGAGTATATAAATGCTCGGGGCTTGAGCGTCGAGTCGTTGTGGTTGAAAGCCAAGCTGTGCTGCCACTTGAAGTCCAACCCCGGTTGATGGTCAGCTACCTACAATAATTTGGCTAAGAGAGCTTGTCAAGTTCCTCTTCAACCATGATGGCAGTAGAATGGGTTAAAATCCCAATATCAAATAGACCGGATAACCAGTCAATTTTTTTTATCGATCTAAATACAAAGGTTAACATCAATACAAAATGATTCTGAAAGCTTTAAAGGAAAAGATTACTATGATACATCAAATAGAGCGAGTGAAAAGAGTCAAAAGAAAAGAAATATTCAGAAGTCACAGCGCCAGGTAGCAGTATCAGAAGCAGGCTAACCGCTGACGAATGGAGCGAGCACCCTAACAAACAGAGCACCACGTTTGGCGTTGGGGAGAGCAATGGATGCCAACTTGGTCTTGAGGCTGGCAGCAACTACCTTGATAAGCATGACACCGCCATTCATAACACGAGTGGATCCACTTTGGTGGGGGGACGGCGTCTTGACTATGTGGTTGAGATTAGCGAAGGGGGGAGATTTTGGTCAAGGGCAGACACAGCGATGGGTGGGACTTCCTCGTTGGAGCTGTGGGAAGAGAGAGAATTCTGAAGTAGAATCTAATGAGAAATTAGAGGGTTGAGAAGTAGACGAGGTAGTCAGAGTTGTCAAAGGACAAAAAAGAGTTCGCTAAGTTGGCTAGACATTTCTTGAATTGCCTAGGAATGTGGGGAATACGAATAACGGGTGCTCGGTTTACGTGGTGGCTGGGCTAACCAATAGACATCGGGCGTTGATGACTGTGCCACAGCACGTAATCATGGTGCTAACTTGTCAGAAGGTGTTGAATGGGTCGTGCTCGTGAAATAAGGTGAATCTGAACAGAACCAGCTCAAAAACGGTTTGGCCTCAGAGCCTTGGTACGAATCGCCTAGGTAACGCCAAAAGCAACGTTTGTAACAGCGGAGAACGGAAGAGCTCGAAGTGGCGATGAATTCCTCAAGAAGATGGAAGAAACACTAGTCAACTGAACACGACAATAGTACAATGATGCCGAGAACTTGAGAAGCACAGAATTCATGGATCGACCATGGTCGAAAAGAGAGACAGGGGCAATCGGCTGCAATTTTGATGTCTTACGCTCTTCCCTTCGACTCCCACATTTCGGAGACCAGACTCACCAACTAGTGCTCTTGAATTCGTGATAGACTTCTCTCGATAACCACCTGGTTACTATATCTCCCGTGTCTTCCTTCGTATCAGCCATGAACTCGAACTCCGAAATGCTTTTTCATTCACCTCAAACTCGCTTAGTGACTCTAGCCTGACCCGTCCTCTCCGTAGTAAGACTGAATTTGGCTTGCGTCGATACTGGTATCGTACTTCTCCATTCTAACATCTATCAATTATGTTTGCTGACGACCAGCACGAACACAGGCTGGAAACGGGCATGTGGCTTGCCGCTTGAGTCTGAAAAACAAAATGAACCCCCATCATACTTTATTATTTGGAATGCTCTAAGTCACGGAACTTCGGAAATAATTAACATCCTCACATTCTCTTCGATTCCATCACATCCTTTTGCGAATTCTCCCTTCTTTCATGAACGCTCCCAGTCAAAACGCTATTTTGCCGCAATCATTCAACCGCACGTGGACGTTCTTTTCCGGTGCTGTAAGTCGCCTCGACGGCGTCACACAGTTAGCCTGAGGTACATGTTGGAGTGTGATATGCGACATGTTTGGTTTCACTTGAATCTGAGCATGAACGAGTGGGTTCTAAGTTTCTAGTTCTGTCTTTATGTCTCCACTACGTTTCCTCAGATTCTTTCATGCCATGCCTAGCTATCCTTGATGTTACCCCCGATCCAGGGTTCTTGGCTACTAATGCGATGGGCTGTATCTTGAAAGAGAAGTGGCCTACCACAGTATTTTCCACACACACTCACAAGAAACACTTTCGTTTCGTTTGGTTTACCCTAACAATTGTTCGATATTTCAGACACAGTCACATGCAAGCAAGTAACGATCCTGTGCCTTAGTCGTAGATGACGTTTTCTTACACATTCGCACCAGAATCTTTCAGTAACAGAGCGGTTTATCTCACTTGCTCAATTAACCATAGCCGAAGGCAAATTGATTTCACGAACAGATTCATTTGGGAGCTGTTATCACGGAATTAACACCAGGGCATACAAACTTGTTACATATGCATGACCAGGGATCAAGTCATCTTCGCAACTATCATGGATCCCATTGAAGCGGCCAGCCCCACGCCTCCATGTCAACCTAGATGTCATTGCTCAAGTCCGTCATCTCTTCCCATGTCTTCGAACCGCAAGACTTGAGAAACCGCACAATATCATGCTTTTCAGTAGACATGGTGCCATAGTACGGAGTTTGTGCTGCGTCCAATGGCGTTTTGTGTTCTCCTCCCATCGCGTTCACATATGCTCCGTTATCAACAAGGAAACGAACGACTGCCAGCTTCCCACGATAGGCTCCAGCTTGTAGCGCTGAACCATACTGACCTCCGCTCATGTTTACAATTGCTCCCATCTCGACAAGAAAACGGACGATGGCCAAGTTCCCGCTGAATGCACCTGCTTGCAACGCTGAACCGTACTTTCCACCACCTGCATTTACATCTGCTCCCTTTCCAGCAAGGAAATGGACAATCTCCAGGCTCTCATGATATGCAGAACTGTCCTCCTGGAATGCTGAACCATACTTTCCTCTTCGGGCGTCTACATCTGCCCCATGCTCGACTAAAAAATGGACAGTATCCCGGCCCGCACGATATACACAACAGGCGGCCTGTAATGCGCATCCAAACTTTCCTCCGCGAGCATCTACATCTGCTCCGTTTTCGACAAGGAAACGGACAATGTCTATCTTCCCACGGGATGCTGCAGCTTGTAACGCTGAACCATACTTTCCTCCGCCTGCATTCACATCTACTCCCTTTCTGACAAGGAAGTGGACAAGGTCCAGACTCCCATCCCGTGCACGACTGGCAGCCTGTAATACCGAACCGTACTTTCCTACGTGAGCATGTACATCTGCTCCGTTGTCAGCAAGAAAACGAACAATCTCCAACTTCCCACAGGATGCTGCAGCTTGCAACGCTGAACCATAATGTCCACCACCTGCGTTTACGTGTGCTCCCTTCCCGACAAGGAATTGGACAACGCCAAGGTTCCCCCTGTATGCACTACTGGCAGCCTGTAATGCCGAACCATGGTATCCGCCACCTGCGTTCACATCCGCTCCGTGTTCAACAAGGAAACGGACAATCTCGAGATTCCCCTGGGATGCTCCAGCTTGCAACGCCGAACCATATCGTCCGCCACCTATGTTCACATCTGCTCCCTTTCCAACAAGGAAATAGACAACATCCAGGCTCCCGCCAGGGTAAGCACAACTGGCAGCCTGTATATGCCGATCCATGGATTCCTCTGCGTGCATATATATCTGCTCCGTTTTCAACAAGGAAACGCACAATGTCCAGCCTCCCATGGCTTGCTCCCGCATATAATGGTGATCCGCCTTTCCCCTCCGCTTTGGTTCACATTTGCTCCCTGCTCGACAAGGAAACGAACAATATCCAGGCTTGCACGATAGGAACCGCTGGCGACTTGTAGTGCCGAACCATGGAATCCTCCACTGCTTGCATTCACATCTGCGCCCATTTCAACAAGAAAACGGACAGTCTCCACGCTCGCTGTATACAGCGCGTTACATGCGGCTTGTAATACGGTGCCATCCTGTTCACTGCGTGCATTCACATCTGCTCCCATTTCAACAAGGAATTGGACAACCGCTAGGTTCCCGTGCCCTGCACCAGCTAGCAATGCTAAATCATATAATCCACTGCCTGCGCTCGCATACGCTCCATTTTCAATGAGGAAATGGACAATCTCCCAAACTGCCTCGGGATGCGCCAGCTTCCAATGCTGACTTGTACAATCCTCCCCTTGCATTTACATCTGCCCCATTCTCAACAAGGAAACGCACAACGTCCAGCTTCCCACTGAGTACGCCTGCCTGGAATGCTGAGCCATAGAGTCCTCCACTCGCATTTAGATTTGCCTTCATCCCAACGAGGGCCTGCACAAATTCCAGGTCACCAGTTTCTGCTGCATAGTAGATAGGAGTGCCAGTAGTGGTTAGGGTATTCACGTTTGCACCAAATGCTAAAAGGGTCTGAAAGCATTGCATCCTTATAGGTTTCGCACGTCTAGACTTCATTGTTGCCATGAGCGCGTCTGCCATACCGC